>APFE030068228.1:0-16348 GCA_000404065.3 Pinus taeda
GGAATTGAGCAGATCGAAAAGAATAACACTTGGGGGTTGGTTCCTAGACCAAAAGATAAGAATGTCATAGGGACAAAATGGATCTTCAAAAGCAAGTTGAATGAAAATGGGGAAGTGATTAGAAACAAGGCCAGATTTGTTTGTAAAGGGTATGCTCAACAAGAAGGAATAGACTTTGAAGAAACTTTTGCTCCCGTTGCTAGACTTGAGGCCATCATAATGTTCCTTGCTCTCTCTAGATTTTAGAAGTTCAAAGTATTTCAAATGGACGTGAAATGTAGACTAAAGAAGGCTCTCTATGGTCTCAAACAGGCTCCAAGGGCTTGGTACTATCGTCTGGACAAATACCTTCATCAACAAGGTTTTTCAAAAGGATCAGCAGATAGCGATCTTTATATAAAAATTGAAAATAACAAATTGCTAATACTTGTTGTGTATGTAGATGATATCATCTTTGGCAGCAATGAAGAAGCTATGAGTCGAAACTTTGCCTTGGTGATGTAGAAGGAATTTGAAATGTCTTTTCTTGGAGAACTGACATATTTTCTTGGTTTACAAATCCAACAAAATAAAGGCGGTATCTTTTTATCTCAAACCAAGTATCTCAAGCAGATCTTGAAGAAGTATGGCATGGAAGATTCGAAACCAGTATGCACTCCTATGGTCACAGGATACAACCTCAGTGCAAAAGATGAATCAACAGCAGTGCATCAACCAACCTATAGGTCCATGATTGGAAGTCTGCTCTATTTAACAGGTACCCGACCAGACATCATGCATGCAGTAGGAATGGTTGGAAGATTTCAGGCACTACTAAGGAAACACATCTTCAGGCAGTAAAGAGAATTTTCAAGTATCTTCAAGGAACTCAAAACTATGGCCTATGGTATCCTAGAGATGCGGATCTCACTATTCATGCTTATACAGATGCAGATTGGGCTGGAAGCGTGGATGACAGAAAAAGCACTACTGGTGGTGCATTCTTTATGGGTTCCATATTAGTATCTTGGTTTAGCAAGAAACAGAGTTCTATTGCATTATCTACAGCTGAAGCAGAATATGTGGTTACTGCATCCTGTTGCACTCAACTCCTTTAGATGATGCAAACCTTGCAGGATTTTTAAATCACTTGTACACCACCTATCTCCATCTTATGTGATAATACAAGTGCAATCAACATTTCAAAGAACCTAGTCATGCATTCAAAGACCAAGCACATACCAATAAAATGTCATTTTCTCCGGGAACAAGTGCTGGAACAAAAGGTCAAATTGGAATATGTTCCCTCCAAGGAACAAGTTGCTGATATTTTCACCAAACCATTGCCCAGGGATACATTTGAATACCTCAGATAGAAGCTGGGGGTTGTTGATGCATCATCCTGCTGTTGAATCTTGTCTGTTGTACACAGGTGGATACATGTACATTTGCTGGTCTATGTGGGTCGAATGGGTCTATTAGAGATCATCTGGCACAGGTTCTAGGGGAGCATATATTCTTATAATGATGCATTGTTGGCATTATCTTAAAAGTCCTTGGTTTGATTTATCAAGAGTTTTCTGGTGGAGTAGATCAATGTGTGTTGGTCTGAAGGTTGATTCTGCTGATAGTTGTTCTTGTCTCTATGTCATGTACTTCTTTTCATATCAAGGTCATGTAATGGCCTATTTTGATTTCCTCACTATGCCTGGGATGAATAAGTTTTGTTTGTCTAGTGTATTCCCACTTGGATGGGAGATGGATTTATGCATGAGTCTTGATTATAGGAAGGTTACTTATAATGTATGGAGTCATGTTCTTTCTTGTAGAACATCTTTTTGCAGATAGCATTTCAGCACAGAGCATATAAAAAGGGGGATCTCGTTTAGAGTTTTCCGCAGGTACTCAGGGGAAGTATGGTAGTCTGCCCCTTTGCCCTTGATGTCAAAGGGGGAGAGTGATTGGTTGTTGTTGCCATCAAGTCCAAAGGGGGATATTGTTGGCATTATGATACATATGTTGTACTTGATGGCAACCCACTCATCTCATATGATAAATTATAGTGCAGAAAAGTTCACGCACTTTCATGTAGAGAAAAGTTCCTATTATGCAGAGAGAAGTTCACGCACTTCCATGCAGAGAAAATTTCCTTTCATGCAGAGAAACGTTCACGCACTTCCATGCAGAGAAAAGTTCCTTTCATACAGAGAAAAGTTCACGCACTTTCATGCAAAGAAAAGCTCACACACATGGGAAATCTTATGGTTGGTTCATGGTATTAGTCCGACAATTTTTGATCCTATTGTTTTGGTCCGTGGTATTTATTCCTTGGCATTTGAACATATGGCTTTGGGCCATGGTATCTCGTCATAAGTGTTGATCCCAAGTATTGGGTCCATGGTATTGAATTGTTATAGTTTTTGGTCCGTGGTATCGTGAAAGGCCTAAGGCTATAAAAGAGGAAGGAGATCATTTGGTAAGGCATCTTCTGAATTATTGAATATCTGATAAAGTGCTAGATCTGGAATACTGTGATTGGGTTATGGTGTAGATCTGGATCTGAATGAAGAAGGAACCTGAGTGCAAGGAGAAGGATAAGTCCTATTGATGGGTCAAAATCTTAAGGCTAGAATAGTGGTATCTCTATATGATTTTGATCTGTGATATGTGGTGCACGCTTGATCTATAAATATGATAATCTGGGTTAACTAATTTCTGAATAGTGAAGTAGCGTACATCTCTTGATTTATGTTCTAGATGCTTCTGTTTATTGCTACAATGTTCTAGGTTCAGAAGTGGGGTGTGATTACTGTTATTATGATTTGGGTACAGTTGTCAGAGAAGTGTTTATTTTGATTCAGTTTTGATTGGTGAAAAGGTGATTGGTTGATGTAGGAATTCTTGATGTTTGATTGATGTTATTTGTGGATCCAATCTGAAAATTTATGAAACATGGTCCCTGGAAGGAAGAGAAGGTTGTAGTCTTCTGTAGGTAGCAGCCTGCGTACTAGTATCTCAACTAGTACAAGAACTAAGGGGGTTGTAGCTCCCTTCCAGGAGAAGCTGGAAAACGAGAGAGGGTTGTAGCTCGCTGCAGGTAGCAGCCTGCGTACTGGTAAAGGACTGCACCAGTACATAATCATTGTAAAAAGAAGTTTCTAATTGAAAAGATAGAGACATATTGCAGCAGGTGGTTTTCACCCACATTGGATTTCCACCTTATATCTTGTGTTCTTGTGTGTGATTGTCTTCTACTCTATTTTTTTGTTCCTAGTTACTTCTTATATGATCTTGATGCACAAATTAACGTTCAACGTCTGTAGAATATTTTAAATTATAGGTCTGTATGGTATACGTAGGTTTCCTTATCTGTAGTTGCATATATACGCGGTTTTCTCTAACTGAAGTAGTGTATATGTTCTGGGTTTGAAAAAGAAAATAATTGACGAGATAATACTGATTCAACCCCCCTCTCAGTATTATTTCCAATAGTAGTATCTCCTCCAAAATGTCCACCTGCTGGACCATCATGTAATTCGTACAAAACCTTTTGTGCTTTAGTTTTTTCTAGGCATCTTAATAAAATTGAATCATAATTTCTTCTAAATAACACATCATCAATGATTTTGAAGTTTTTTCTTTTTAATCTTAAGGCATGTTTGTTTTTGTAACTGAAATTAGGGGGATCATATCCATTTTTCAAGTAAAAGATCAAATCAGCATACTGAGATTCCGTATTTATGATACTTATCTCGTTCACTTGAAAAGTCTTAGCTGAATCTTCATGTTCTAGAATATTAGAAGCTCCTACTAATAACCTACAAAACCTTGCCCTCTCACAATTTTCGCTTGTTTAATATCAATATCATACACCTGTAAATATGTTACCCAATTATCCCTCTTTTCTCCTACTTCCCTTTGTACTAGAAATTGTCTCATTGCATAGAATGGGACTATTAATTTTGTGTGTGTTTTTAGGAGAAATGGTCTAAAGTGTTTGATAGATTTAAACATAGCAAAAGCTTGTTTTTCTACTTCTGAATAGTTGAGTTCAGCACCCTGCAAATTGGAACTAAAGAAAGATATAGGTGCTTCTATTTGCTGATTGTTGATTTGTGTTAAAACAACAACATAAGATGTTTCAGTGGCCAAAGTATACAAAATAAAATGATTAGAAAAATTGGGAGTATTCAATGGAGGAGAATTAATAATTGCTTGTTTGATTGAGTCAAAGGCTTTCTTTTCGTTATGTCCCCATTTGAAAACTGAATTTTTCTTAATCATATTTTGTGAAGGTGAGACTATATGAGAAAAATCAGGAACAAATCTTTTTACAAAATTTATTTGTCCTAAAAATGATTGCATTGATTTCTTGTTATGTGGCAAAGGAATATCAGAAATCTCTTTTATCCTATCAGGATCAATATATATGCCATCTTTGGATACAATAAACCCTAAGGGTTTACCTTCATTAAGAGCAAAGAATCATTTCTTGGGATTTAGAGAAATCCCATACCTTTTACATTGTTCAAAGGTCTGTTTTAAATCATGTAAATGATTGGTCCTTTTTTGGAAAAAACAGTTATGCCATCTAAGTAGACAACAACTGACCTATTGATCAAACCTTTAAAGGCTATATCCATGGCTCGTTGGAAAGTAGCTCCAGCATTTATCAGACCAAAAGGCATTTTATGATAAGCATATGTTCCCCATTTAGTTATGAATGTAGTTTTTAATCTGTCATCTGGATGCACTAGTATTTGATTGTAACCTGAAAAAAGATCTAGAAAGGACATTAACTCTGAACTAGCTACTGATTGAAGTATCTGCTCCATTGTTGGTAATGGGAAATTATCTTTTTGACATGCTTTATTGAGATTTTTGAAATCAATGCAAATCCTAATATCACCATTCTTTTTCCTTACAGGTACTAAGTTTGAAACCCATTTAGAATGTCTAACTGGGAAAATTATCTTGGCTTTCAGAAGGTTATTCAATTTTGCTTTGATTTGACTTTCCAGATTTGGGTGAATTTTCCTTAGCTTTTGTTGTACAGGATTCTCACCAGAAATCATTGGAATTGTGTGTTGAATGATAGAGGTATCATAAGTTCTCAAATCTTCATAATTCCAAGCGAAAACATTTTTATATTTGTTTAATAATCTAATAAAAGCAAATCTTTCTTCTGATGTGAGTTCAAGCCCTAGATTGACATTTTGTGGTTTGGCTTTAGTGTCAAGGTTTACTAATTCAAACTTTAAAGTAGAACTTTGAAGTTTTGCATTAGTGACCTTTTTAAATCTATCTTTGATGTCATAGAGATCTTCTAGATTGACCATAGATTTACGAATATAATTCTCATTTGGTCTTTGTTTTAACTGAAGATCATGATTGCTTTCATCAATAATCTGATCATCATAAGATTTTTAAGAGGTCAAGAAATTTAAAATGTCTTCATCATGATTAAATACTCACCAATTTGTGACATTGTCTAGGACAGATGGCTGAAAAATTAATTCAACTGAAAACCTATATGGACTATAATCCTCTGATGGGAGGAGCTTAGAACCAACATTAGCCAATAAATCAACTACTGAATTCTGAGATCTAGGAATAGGAGAAATGTTAAATGCCAGAAAATGAGTTATGAGGTCTTGAACAAGGGATTGATAATGTTTGAGATGTCCTGAAAGGGAATGGATAGTGTTTCTTATTTGTTTGATGACAATCTCAGAATCACCAAATAATTTTAGATATTGAATATTGGCCTATTGCTTTATAGAGCCCTTGAATCAATGCCTCATATTCTACAGTGTTATTGTTACACTCAAATTCTAGCCTACATGATAGCATAGTTTTTACCCCTTCTGGACTAACTAAAATATATCCTGCTCCTGCACCATCATTGTATTTTGATCCATCAAAATATAAAGACCAAAATAAAGGTTTATCTATAGATTTATTTACAAGTTCATTAGCAATGCTAACACATATTGAGGTATAAATATGAGAGAAGTTTTCAATTTGTGATGTGATATTGTTAACAAGAAAAGGCGATTGTTGAGCATTAAAATTTCCAAAGAATGACTTAGCTGAGTAATTTCCAAGAATGTTGTTATTGAAAGCTATTGGTTGGTTTTCTTGTTCAAACTTCGTTACTGTATGAGTCATGTGTTTTTCCTGATCTATTTTGATTTGATTTGATTTCCCTTTATAGGGAATCCACATGTGAGACAAATCTGTGGAAATGTAACCATGGAGTTTCTTAGACCAATCCTTGCTTAGAATTAAACCATAGAACTCAGCGATGTTAGCAATCTGTATATCAATTCTATGAACTACTCTGGGATCAGTTGATAGCCTAATGGTAACTGAATTAATCTCACCTAAAACTTGCACTTTAGTTTGATCTAATTGAACAATATGAACCGCTAATTTTTGAGGCTCAATGTTTAATTTAGAGCAAACTGAAGCTAGCATTGTATTCGATGAAGCCCCTGAATCTATCAAGTAGTTATGCAGATTTCTATTATAGATCTCATAAGTCAAGAGAAAAGGAGGAGTATGAGAATTAGACCTATCTCTGATCAAAATAGCATCATTAGCATCTACTTTATCGGATGGCAGTTTACTTGAACCTTTGGCTGCTTTGGATAATACACTGGTTGGAAGAGGAGAAGAAGGTACTGCATTTAACTCTTTAAGTAACAATTTATGTTGGTTTTTTAGCTTGTTGAGTTCATGTAAAGAAATATTTGCTCGAGTTTTCTTCATGTCCTCCACAATGTTGTAATCCATAGAGTCAGAGACTACTAATGTTTTAGATGATGAGGGTGGATTGGAGGATGATGGTTGATTTTGGGTAGGCACAACTAGATTTTTCTTCATGGGAGCTTTGTTTTTAGTGACAGGGTTTGCATTTTTCTTCTTTGAATTTGTCTGAACAAGCTCTGCTACATTTTTACTTATGGAATTTATTGGGAGAGCTTCTTGTTCACTTTCATTGTCAGAGTTGGGCAAGATAAAATCCCACATCCCATGACATTCCACTATTTCTTCTTCTTCCATTTCCTTCGATGATAAAACTATGTCTTCATCCTCATCATCATCTTGATTTGATTCTACATTAGATATAGCATTAGGTGGTTTTGGTTCATTTGACTGATTTCTTCTAAAGTTCTAAATGGTGTTTTAGTAGAAGTTTCAGCTACTTGTTTTTTTATTTCCACCATTTCATTAGACATAGTTTTCAAAGCCTTTTGTAAACCTTCCATGTCATATGGGTCTTTAACTTCTTTCTTCTTTGAATCATCTTTGAAAGTAACCTTTTTTTATTTTCTTTCTTCAAGGGAATTTTTCTTTTCTAAAGCAATGATACGTTTTTCAACAGCGATTGCTCCCTTCATGTTTTTTGCTAATCTGAGCTTGGCAACCCTATCAACGAAAAGGGCTATGTTTGAAGGTAAAGCAGAGATATACCATTCACTTCGAACTTCTTCACTAGGATTGAATGTAGAGGGAATTTTATTTAATAGCTTATTAAATAACGAGTTGAAGTCTTTATGGGTTACTTTGACCCAGATTTAAGATTGGAGAGATCATTAATTAATGTCGTTGTGGACCTATCATCTCCAAACTTGGTTAGAAACTACTCTTGAAAAGCATCCCAACTATTAATAGATCCTGGTGGTAATGAAAAATACCATGATCCAGCTGCTCCTTGTAGAGTGTATGGGAAAAGCCTAACAACAACATCTTCTTCTATTACCCCATTTAATTTTATTAACAACATAAAATTGTTTATGTGTTCTTATGCTAATATGGCAACGTCATGATCAAACTTTGGTAACCATTTTTCAGGATGGGCTGGTAATTGACTTAAAGGTGAAAGCATAACGACTGCTCCTGGATTTGTCCATGGCCTTTGTTATGGTTGATTATGTGGCATTGTCAAACTAACAGTAGAGGAGGGTGAAGAGATAGTTGAAAGTGATTGGGTAGAGGATGATGGAGTACCTGCACCCTTATGGATTATGATCTTGATTTAGGGAGTGGATGGATGACCTTGCACTAGTTTAGATGGAATGGAGGATGATGAAGAAAGAGCCTCACTTTCAGACTCTAAAGGTGTCTTCCTAGCTCTTTTACTGCTTGGCAGAGGAAATTTGGTTGGTGGAATACCGACCATTTCACTCTGGGATCTTGTAAGAGGATGGGATGGAATATATTGCGAAGTCACACTGCCTTGGGATAACTCAGACTGTTCTCGGGATATTGAAAAACCCTGGAGTTTATGAATCAAGGTTTGAACTTCAGGGGGTTCAAGAGAAGAATTGTTAGGTGTGTTTAAGTTTCATTAGTGGGTGTTGTGTTTTCCTTTTCAACTTCTTGCTTAAAAATAGGAGATTTAGGATGTGAAGGAGAAGTTGGAGGAGATGGTGAGGGGGTTTCACTCTTAGAAAGGGCTAAGGATTTGGATTTACTCGCCATTCATAGTTCTCCCTCCTTCTAGCACCAAAAATGTTGATGTCTCTAAAATCCCAGCACCAACATTGGGGATAAACACCCGGTCCAGACCTTAGTACAACTCCTTTTCCTTTTGGTGTGGTGGCTCTAACTGGACAATTATGGGACCAGTTTCCCTTAATGAATGGTTTAATGGATGGTTGTTTTGTAATGTATAATGGAGAGGGTAAATGTTTTAACCTATAACTCAAAATATACAAATATATTTATATAACCCGGGTATTTCTGTAAACAATGTGATTTCTGATTATTTCTAACAGATAAATAATCATATAGATGGCTTACTTATCAATAGAAAGATGCACTCATATAATGATTACTTCGTTTAAAAGTTAAACAAAGTAATAATAAAAGCATATCGCATTCATTATAATGTATATCGCTAACATATATATTCAAAGGATAACAATTCTAAATCTTCATAAATGATATGATAAAGAATTATTTGAAAAAGCATACATATATATCAACAATAGAAACTTTTAAAACAAATGCTTCATCACATAAGGAAATAAGACAAAAAATAGTAATAGGAATACCGCATGCATTTGAGTCATTCCGATGTAAATAATACTCCGATTCCACTTTCTTATGTGAGAAAAATTCCAAGGAAATACAAAAGTGTAGGTCTTGAAAAAGCTTCTTTCACAAAAATTTAGAACCTTGATCCACTATTGATAAAAAAATATTTAGAAGTACAAAAGTGCAACTTCTCAAGTCAAATTTTATACAAATTGAGGACCCTTTCTTAAAAGACATGAAAGGGTGTAAATAATCAAAATAAAAACTAACTGTCAATAAAAATCGCTATGAGCTGTTAAAATTGTAAACATGAAAATATGGGATTTGATTCATGAAAATAACAATGTGATAGCCTTTGAACTTATCCATTGTATCTACTTGTTCTCTTGTGCTTGCATCTGACAAATTAAGAGCATTGGCTGAATTTCCGGAGAGTGACTCATTCTGGAATGTAGTTGAGCTGTGTACGTAGCATCGGAGATTTTAGGAACCATGAGATTGACTGCATCAAAAAAGGATTTCATGGCCATCTGCTGGCTATGTGGCTTGACTAGGAAAAACTAGAATTCATCCCATGTCAAGTTTTGCACCTTGCCGATTTGTTCTTCTCTGCTTGCAAGCAACTATCTCCATTGATCTTCTAGTGCTTTTGCTTTAGGGAGTTTTCCTGGAGAGGAATCAGAGATCAAGTTAGCCATATACAAGCTGTCATTTACTAATCCAATTACACCATTCATTGTAGCCCTAGATCTAGAAGTCGCTCTTTCGGCTTTTTCTTAACTGTGATTCCCACTCCAAAAATAATATTTCCTTGTGCGATTCTTGTATTTTTGGTAAATTGGCAGCCATTCCTTCTTCTGAATTTTGCCAAGAGAGAAATTTTGTTATCTTATCATCTTCTTTCTCAAACTCCAGTCTGGTACCAACTGCTTGTTCAATAAGTGATGCAGAGACAGCGCACAATGGGTCAACCAATGATATTTTATGGCAAAGGATATTTAGCTGCTGAGATAAGGCTTTGGTTACTTCCAGGGCTTCTTTCTTGAATTCACTAACCTTTGGATAACCCTTGAATTTCTCTATTTGTAATTGCAGCTGTGCAATTTGATCTTCTTTAGCCATTACTGAATTGCCATTTGAAGCTTGGTGAGTTCTTGAGACAACTTCTGTTATTTTTGGAGAGCTTGCTGATCAATCTTTTTCTTCTCTAGATTCAACTTTTCTTTTAGTTTCTCATTTTGTTGTCTTTTCTCTGCTAGTTGTTGCTCAAGCTGACTAATCCTTTATTGTTCTTTTGCCAATTTCTCTTTGAATTGGGTGATCCTTAGATCTTTTTACCTGATTAGTTGACTGACTTCGGAGGCTTTGTCCATTGTTGCGGCTGTATAAGCACCTGCATACTGAGATAACTTGGTTAAATCCTTGGAAGGATTAACTTCTGAGTCTTTCCATACCACATTCATCGGTTCGGCATGAGGAGTTGAAAGAGGTCCTTGGTCAATTCTCCTCCTTTTTCTTTGCCTTTTGACCATAGCCCTACGCTTTGGACTGTAGAATACATCCAGGGGTGGTATTTCTTCTACCTTTAATACAATCTCTTCTGTAGGGTTCTCAAGAATTATTTCAATATCTTGTTGAATGTTGGGTGTGCCGACTATCCCTTTAATTGGAATATTAGTAACAACAGGCTCCTATGTTGCAGGTGATTTTGGTGTAGTGATGTTTTGGGATTCATTCTGGTTCTTGATCATTTGATCGAACTGCTCCCATTCCTTGATTAAGGTGGCATCATTGTTTACATCAGTATCTAGGAGCTCATTGGTCCCTTCATTTGTTTGCTCCTTCTCGGGACTCTTCTCCCTTTTAGGGCTCTTCTCCTTTTCAGGAGTCTTCTCCTTTTCAGTAGTTTTCTCTTCATTGTGGCCTTCTTGCTGCACCATAGGGGTAGTGGCCAATAAATCTAGAGGCAATGTTTGTAACCTTTGTGCCCTGAAATGCACAAACTTATCTCTCCCACCTTCTCCTAATTTGATCTTGGCTAGATGTTTTACCCTTTAAAATTCTTCAGCTGAAGTGAACAAGTCTTCATATTCATATTTCTCATTCAAATTTGGCAAGCTTCACCAGACTGGTGAAGTTGTAAGCCACTACTCTTGGATCATACTGTCTCTTTGGAATGACTGCTAACTTGAGAATTTTTGTCTTCTCTGTTTCTTTCTCTGCATGTTTGAAATCATTCAGTGCGTAGGTACCACAATGGAGGGGAAATGGAGGCCATATTTGTTTCTTGGACTCATTGAGATTCCTTGACATTCCTGTTTCTGTTATCTGGTAAGATATTTCTCTGGCCAATACCTTATCAAGAATGTACAAGGGGAGAACATGTGGATCTGTGGTGCTACCAAAAAGTCTGACATAGGTGAACATTTCTTCACTGAACCAACAACCGATTGATGTTAAGTCAACGCTGGCCTCATCCAATAACCGAGGAGCAGGTTTGTTGAATATGGCCTGACGGACGGGTAATATAAAAACATGACAAATTCTATATATATCATCTTTATAATGGGCCTTCCATAAATACTTATGATAAATGTGAATTGGAGTTGGGTTTTGAGGAGTCCATTTCCAACCTAGGATGGGATAGTCATAATTGAAACAAATGGTATCCATGATATATGCGCTCATATAGAATGGGGGTATTATATGTGTAGTTACAAACCTATTTCTTCTATAATCAAGGATTTGGTTGGCCATTTTATCTGATAAAATGGTTGCCCAATCCATGATATAAGAATGGATTGCTGCTTCCATTAAAGGCACCATTTCTATAGTAAACCTAGTTGAATCAGAGACTCCAAAGAGCCTACATAACATAGCACCTACATAGCCATAAGGAGATACCAAGGAGTCTACGGAGTACATACCAGAAGATACATGCTTATGTTTGTTTGGGAAATGTCTCCATTACCTAATAGGGTCCGACTCTATATCGTTCTCCTTGGCGAAGGCTTCGAAAAATGCTTTATTGTAATGTTTCTGGGGGTCTGGCAATTGATACATCTTATTGATATCTTCTGCCCTGCATGTCCCAAACACCCTTCCTTCAGCTGTATAGAAGGCCCTATCAGTTATGTTGATACTTTCTATAACCCATCTCACCATGTCATTGTATGGTAACACCTTCACTCGGGCTGCTATTTTGTGGAGGAAGGAGTTGGCTAAATCATAAAGAGTATTTTTTGATTTATCAATTGAACCAGCTGTTGCTCCTTCTTCTTCAATTTCATTCGGATCCCGACCTTGAGTAAATTATATATACCATCCCATGAAGTCTTGTAGAGTCTTGCATAGGTAGTATCAGTTATCAGTACCAGCTTAGCTGGTTCATCTTTTTCCGCGACGGGGGCCCTTGCTTTCTGAGATTTCTTAGGCATTTTTGTTGGACTGATGTTTTTGGATTCGCTCTACAAAATGAAAGAGAAGGACGTAACAGTGGAAAAAAATTATTCAAATCTAATACACAGCACAAAATACTAACAACAGTTAATCGCAAATGGGTGATACGGATTTTTAATATATTAAGCTACCACGGATGAAATCCTTGAAGGATTCAACCATAACTGCTTTCCTAATGATTTCCCGTAACTTCCAACATGACACTTTAATGTTGTAATGACATGTCACATCACAAATTTATAACAGTCCTTTTAAAATGAGTATCATGACTTCCCGATCAGTGATTAGCGATAATCGCATATCACAGATCGAGAGGTACATGTGTTATGCTTAAATGTTTCATTTGCATATTTGTGATTGTGACTAATGGTGAGCTCTCATGGGAAGGCGGGATGACTTTTAAAATTAATAAATCGTTTGTTTTTTATTTATCATTGATTTATAACTTTAACCCGCAAATGTTGGTAATAGCTCATATTTCACGTTTATCGAAAAGCGTGCTTAATAATGAAATCGCATTGAAATATTTCGAAGGGGATTTTGGTATGTGTTTTATGATTTCAACGATGTGCGATTGCGATCGTCTTATCACATTGGAGGATTTATATGAACACTTGGAAGGGGCTCTTGATAAGTAGTGATATGCGATTTTCTGATGGAGTTATCACATCGGCGAATGTCAATGGAACACCTTAAGTCCAACATTGAAACAAAGGATTTGCGCGATATGACATACTCCTTTTAATTGTTTTATGATGAGGTTTTATTATAATTTAAATCGGATCAGACCTTATCAAGAGGACTTTCATGGGTTGATGTTGGGTCCCTATAATACTAGTGATTACCCCATTACTATGGTAATTGTACCCCTTATTAATATCGTTGTGCCCCTATTGCCCCCATATTGTTATTACTGTGCCCCATAGAATCCCTCTATTGTTATTTTTGTGGCTTTATATTATTATTGTTAGGTCGGTTGGGTTATATTATGACTCCTTAGACTCCTATATATAGAAAGGAGGTTTTGTCATTTGTATCATCAAAAGGTTTTTTCATTATGTAATGTAAAGGAGGTTTCCCCCTCAAAGAGGCTGAATTCTAAGTCGTTGATCTATCTTTTCTATCTTTTCTTGAGCTGGTTTCATAACATTTGGTATCAGAGCTTTGGATTCTAGGGTTTCGCTGCTCCAAATAGGTCATCGAGGCATTTTCGCTATAACTTTTTTCTGTGATGTTTTAGAAGTTGGAAAAAAAACCCATTTGAGAAGACATCGTGCTGCAGCTTGGTTCCAAATTTCAGAGATTTTCGCGCTATATTTACGAAGATATGATCTGAGGAAGTTGGTCTTTTGGCAGACACTTGAATTACATTCCAAACAGGTGACCTGGGGAAAATCGTCATAAATTTCTCTCTGAGCATCGGATTGAAATTTAGCAAAAAGCTACAGAAAGAGGACGGACTTTAGTTTCTTCTAGATATTTTTCAGAGCTAAAGGTCCAAATAGTGACACGTGGCACTTCATACAAGTTCGCTCTTCTGGAAAGGTCTATAATCAGGTCACTGTGGGAGATTTGGCATAACTCTTCATTGGAGAATCCAATTGGGGTCAGACTGGTGGCATTGAAAAGAGGACATAGAGGGCTACCAAAGGTCAATTTCAGAACTGGATGTTCTGAAAGTACAGAGATACATTAGAGGCAATATCGAGCTCCTACAAATAAAAAAAAGGTGTGTAGATTCTTTTAAATTTTTGCTTATGATTGGTTTGAAAAAATTATTTTGAAGGAATTCAAAGGGCTTTGTTACAGTTGTGATAGTAAATACACTAAAGGTCATAAGTGTGCTGAGAAGAATTATTCTACATAGATTGTGAAGAGGAAGAAGAAAAGGAGAAAGAAAGGTCAAAAGAAGAGGATATACTCCAGGAACAAAGCCTAGATGAAGAAAAAATGAATCCGACGATATCTTGTAATGCATTGGCGGGAATTACCACTCCTCCAACCATCAAGATAGAAGGACAAATCAAGAAGAAAAAGGTAATAGTGTTGATTGATTCAGGAAGTACCCACAATTTTATTCATTGTAAGGTAGCAAAAGAATGGAATTGCTTCCTATATCCAGCACCAGAGTGTCAAGTGATAATTGCAAATGGACGAACAATAAATTACTCTGGAAAATGCCATAATGTCAAGCTATCCATGGGAGAATATGTATTGACTAGCCCAATGCTTTCCATTCCAATAGGAGGTGTTGATGTTGTACTAGGAGTCCAATGGCTACATCCCCTAGGTACAATAGCTTTAGATTATTCAAGAACTTTTCAGAAATTTCTATGGAAGGAAAGGAAGTTGAATTAAGGGGTATTGCAGGGAAACCGGGAAAGATAATCAGCTCTAATGGTATGACAAAGCTTCTAAAAAAGGAACGAAAAGGTGTAATTTCACAATTATGTCGCTAGATGTTTCCACATTGGAATCATCTATTTCTCCAGATCTCCAAATAGTCTTGGACAATCATTCCAAGGTATTTGAGACTCCCAAAGGTCTCCCACCTATTCGTGATCATAATCATGCTATTCATCTGATTCCAGGAAGTGTTCCTCCAAACATCAGGCCGTACAGATATCCCTATGCCCAAAAGAGTGAAATTGAACGTATGGTTGCAGAAATGCTAGAGGCTGGTATAATTCAGCCGAGTCAAAGTTCTTTCTCTACTCCAGTAGTATTGGTGCACAAGAAGGATGGATCATGGCACATGTGTCCGGATTATAGGGAGTTCAACAAGCTCACTATTAAAGATAAGTTTCCCATTCCTGTCATTGATGAATTACTGGATGAATTGCATGGATCAATTTACTTCACCAAGTGGGATCTTCGTTCAGGATATCATCAAATCAGAATGAAGACTGAAGACATTCCAAAAACAGCATTTAGAACTCATGAGGGTCATTATGAATTTTTGGTCATGCCTTTTGGCCTTACCAATGCACCTTCAACATTTCAAGGTTTGATGAATTCATTTTCAAACCATTCCTTAGAAAATTTGTGTTAGTATTTTTTGATGATATACTAATCTATAGCAAGTCTTGGAAGGATCATGTGAACATGTTGACAGGGTGCTACAACTATTGGAGGAGAAATAATTATATGCAAAAAGATCCAAATGTCTCTTTGGAGTCCAAGAGGTGGAATATCTGGGTCATATTGTATCTCATGAAGGAGTTAAGGTAGACCCTAGCAAAATTAAAGCCATTAAGGAATGGAAAATCCCCACATCCATAAAGCATCTGCGAGGATTTCTTGGGTTGACAGGGTATTATCGCAAGTTTGTTAAGAATTATGGGAGAATAGCAGCACCTCTAACAACATTATTGAAGAAAGATGCATTTTCATGGACTCCGGAGGCAACAAAGGCCTTTGAACATCTTAAAGAGGCAATGTGCCAAGCACCTGTCTTAGCTACACCGGACTTCACAAAAACCTTTATTGTGGAATGTGATGCTTCAGGAAATGGAATTTGTGTTGTTTTAATGCAAGATGAAAGACCCATTGCTTTTGAAAGTCGTCCAATCAAGGGAAAGTTTTTACACAAAGCTATTTATGGGAAGGAAATGTTGGCAATACTCCATGCACTTAAGAAATGGCGACCCTACCTAATGGGAAAACACTTCAAGGTAAAAACAGATCATGATAGCCTTAAATACTTTTTAGAACAAAGATTATCCTCTGAAGAGCAACAAAAGTGGGTCACAAAGATGTTGGGTTATGACTTTGCAATCATCTACAAAAAAGGGAAGCAAAATGTGGTAGCAGATGCACTCTCAAAAAGGATGAGGATGTGGAAGCATTGTTGTGCGCCATT
>APFE030068228.1:16358-29055 GCA_000404065.3 Pinus taeda
GACTTCACAAAAACCTTTATTGTGGAATGTGATGCTTCAGGAAATGGAATTGGTGTTGTTCTAATGCAAGATGTAAGACCCATTGCTTTTGAAAGTCGTCCAATCAAGGGAAAGTTTTTACACAAAGCTATTTATGAGAAGGAAATGTTGGCAATACTCCATGCACTTAAGAAATGGCGACCTACCTAATGGGAAGACACTTCAAGGTAAAAACAGATCATGATAGCCTTAAATACTTTTTAGAACAAAGATTATCCTCTGAAGAGAAAAGTGGGTCACAAGGATGTTGGGTTATGACTTTGAAATAATCTACAAAAAAGGGAAGCAAAATGTGGTGGCAGATGCACTCTCAAGAAAGGATGAGGATGTGGAAGCATTGTTGTGTGCCATTTCTATTATCCAACCAGATTGGATAAACGAAGCAAGGGAGGAATGGAAGAATGACGAAGAAGTTTGGGCACTTATTCGAAAGTTACAACAGGATTCCAGTACATCTGATACATTTAGCTGGCAAAATGATTCGTTATGGTACAAAGATCGCTTAAACCTCTGTAAGAATTCCCAGCTAAAACAAAAGATTCTTATGGAATTGCACACTTCTCCCTTAGGAGGGCACTCAGGATTTTTAAAAACTTACCACAGGGTTAAGAAGGAATTTTTTTGGGATGGAATTAAATCAGATATTCAATTTTGTGGCGGAATGTTTGGTTTGCCAACAAAATAATGAAACAATTAAGACACCAGGTCTATTACAACCTTTATCCATTCCAAGCCAACGTTGGCAGGAGGTTTCAATGGATTTTATCACAGGTTTACCCAAGTCTGAGGGAAAGAGTGTCATCATGGTGGTAGTTGACAGACTTACCAAGTATGCACACTTTTGTGCATTATCACATCCATTTAAAGCCAGTACAGTTTCCATGCATTTATGGAAACAATTCAAAAGCTACATGGAAATCCAAAGATTATTGTAAGTGACAGAGATCCCATTTTCACTAGAAATTTTTGGACAGAATTATTTTCTTGTCTTGGTACTCAGTTAGCTCATAGCTCATCTTATCATCCTCAATCTGATGGGAAAACTGAGATAGTAAACAAATGTTTGGAAGGATATCTTCGTTGCTTTGTATCTGATAAACAGACACAATGGGTCAAATGGTTGCCTCTGGCTGAATGGTGGTATAACACTTCCTTCCATACAGCAACAAAAATGACCCCATTTATGGCACTTTATGGGTATCAACCACCATCCATCACATCATATTTAAGAGAAAATTCTAAGATTAAGGCAGTGGAACATCACATCGAACATCAATAACAAGTCCTCCAACTCTTAAAGGATAACCTCGTGTTGGCACAGAATAGAATGAAACAACAGGCAGATCAACATCGCAGCGAAAGAAGTTTTGTTGTAGGTGATTGGGTATTTCTACGGCTACAACCATATAAGAAAATGTCCCTCAAGCAAGCTAAGAAGGATAATAAATTATCACCAAAGTATTATGGTCCGTACAAGGTGTTGCAAAAGATTGGTACTATGGCATACAAATTGGATCTTCTGCAGGTTCTTGATTGCACCCAATTTTCCATGTTTCATGTTTAAAGAAGGTTATAGGTGACAAGCTCCCAGTTCAAACAATATTTCCAAAACTTGACGAGGAAGGAAAAATTATATTGGAACTAGAAGTAGTCAGAGAAACAAGAACTCGACAGCTACGAAATCGATCAATTTCAGAGTATCTTATCAAGTGGAAGAACTTATCTGCTGAAGATTCCACATGGGAGGATGAGAATTTTATACAGAAGCATCCAAAACTACTAAGTGTTGAGGACAACACTTTTTTTGAAGGAGAGGGGCATGTTGGGTCCCTATAATACTAGTGATTACCCCATTACTAATGTAGTTGTACCCCTTATTAATATTGTTGTGCCCCTATTGTCCCCATATTGTTATTATTGTGCCCCATAGAATCCCTCTATTGTTATTTTTGTGGCTTTATATTATTATTGTTAGGTCGGCTGGGTCATATTGTGACTCCTTAGACTCCTATATATAGAAAGGAGGTTTTGTCATTTGTATCATCAAATAATTGTTCATTTATATAATGTAAAGGAGGTTGGCCCCTCGAAGAGGCTGAATTCTAAGGCGTTGATCTATCTTTTCTATCTTTTCTTGAGCTGGTTTCATAACAGTTGAATAGATTTGAAAATTGTGATTGTTATTTAACTTATCCCGAAAGCAAAAGACCTATTATAAAAAATTATTTTCAAATGTTTTATTAATTTTATTTATATTTTTGAAAGGGTACCCATTTTTTTTTTTTTTAATGAAAAAATTGAAATGGGAAGGGTTTTTGCATAGCACAACATAACTTTATCACCTATGTAAAATTCATCAGCTTTGGTCTTTTTGTCAAAAATATTTTTGATTTTATCCTAGATTACTTGTGATTTGACATAGACTTATTCTCTGGTTTGCTGCAAGTGTATTGTCTGATTTATCCTCCTTTGGATATCATTTGGTTCTACTTGCAACTCCTAAAGAGGATGGAAAAATTGCATCCATTCCATATACTAACTGATAAGGAGATGTACCAATGGACTTTTTGGTAGTTAGTCTGTCTTCCCATAAGGCATGGACCTCTTGTTGTCTTCTAGCAGTTTCTTAATGATATTGACAAGGCTTTTGTTTGAGGATTCTACAATTCCATTACCTTGAGGGTAATAGGAAGTGGAATGGCCAAGGGTAATGTGATATTTGTTACAAAATTCTACCATTTTCTTGGATTTAAAAGCAGTAGCATTATTAGTAATGAGATTTTGGGGGCATCCAAATCTTGACAGGATATTGTTTTCAAGGAATGAGATAATGACAGAGTCTGTGGCTTACCTAGAAGAGATGACTTCTATCCATTTGGTGAAGTAATCAGTGGCTGTCAAAATCCATTTATGTTGGGCTGAGGAGGCTGGGTGAATTTCCCCAATGAAGTCTAAACCCCATTATTGAAATGGCACTTCTGTGGATATAGGTTTGAGAGGTAAAGGTAAAAGATTCCTTTTACCCTAAAATATCTGACACTTATTGGTGGGCTCCAGTATTGCAACAATGATGTTGCAACTCCTGGGGCTCCCTTATTTACTTTTATCAACCTGGTAGTTCGTAACAAACTTGGAAGCGACAATGCTATATGCACAAGTACTAGCTTTTGTTCCAACTGTCACTTGATTAGCTGGCACAAGTCTGCTAGGAGCTTAAGCCAACTTCTATGAGCTTTTAGAAGAAGCTTTTAACTGTGATGGATGAAAGCTAACTCAAAGGAGGCTGATCTACTTGCAGAAAGAAGCTGAAAGCTGAAAGGAAATGTAAACCCTAGCAAACCCTAATTTTACCGACTAACCCTACTAGTGCAAGAAAAAGGATGAAAGCTACAGAAATGATGCCATTGACTCTTGGAAAGGTAAAGTGCATGTGACTAAGCTACTTCTGAAGTTAAATATGAAAATGAACATCTTTTTGTATTTTTGAGTAATCTTGTAGAATTATTATGCATGTGCTTTAACTATGTTTGACTATGCAGAGGTTGATTGGAGAAAGGAAATGGAATGGGCACTTGCAGGAGGTTGGTAAGGTGAGAAGAGGGCGTGAGGGGTCCCTCGCACCCTTCCAGAGAGTTTCATAGTGATCAGATCTCAAAAAACCACTCACGTGAACTTTTATAGGAAGTTTGTAGGGGTTCTACAAGATGTTCTACAGGAAGTTCTACAGGATGTTCTGAAAGAGGATTTTGGAGGGTTGATGGAGGAAAAAAGGTGGAAATAGAGGTTGGATAAGGATGTTAAGGGGTCTAGGACTTGGTGAATGAGGCTAAGGAGTGATTAAGGTGATTGGATTTGTTCAAGGATGGAGGAAGTAATGATGCACAAGAATGTAGAAATTAGGGCAAAGTGGGAAAATGTGCAAATGAAGGGAAGGAAGCTTGGATTAGGGGTTGGAGCAGGTTGTATGATGGAGGAAGGGTAGGCAGGGAGGTATTACAGATGCTTTGCACACTATTTCTCAAAATTGATCGAAGAAAGACTAGAAAAACCAGAGATCTAGCTATTTTGACCTACTTTGACCTACAAACCAGAAATATGATAAACAGAAGTTTATTGGCAGAAAATCATGCAAGATAACTATGGAAACTAAGCAAGAACAGATTCTAAACATGTAAGTACAACTGGTATCAACTTTCCTAAAAAATCTAACACTAGCAATTGCATGAAGAGGCAAAAACAATGTTTTTGTGGCAGCAAGGACGCCTTGGTCTCAACTCATGGTCCCAAGGAGGGATAGGTGAGATCAAGGGTTGCTTGATGGCCTTTTTCGAAGATATTTTCTATTACTAAACTATCAAATCAATCTGAAGCATGAAAAGCTATTTTAATCATCAAAATCAACCTAAGTAACAAAGCAAGATTTTAACCTAAATAACAGAATTTATTCTAAGAATGTAGCAAATATGCATAAAAGTACACAAAGGAGGTACTGGCACTTGGGTTGGGTCCAACCCCAAGAGCTACAGCCTCCTAAGAAATATTAAAGCTGGTGCAAAGCTGGATTCATCTTTATTGATAAAAAAAAATAGTTACAACTCAAAAACTGTCTACAAGAAAAAGCTAGAAAATGTGCTGATACAGAGCTGCACTAAAGTGCTAACCTACTGACTAAAATCTAACTACAATCTAACTACAATTTGACTAAAAATTGACTAATTGAAATAAGGCCCTAAGCCTTCTTATTTATACAAATTGAGGACCCCAACAACCTCCTAAACTTTAGGAACTCTGCTGCCAAAACTTGCAGTTAACAGCAGTCCTACTTGACTTGCTTGGTTGCCCCTTGTGCTCCGAGTTTTTGATGGAGAATTCGAGGTAAGGGCTCATATATGAGGGGACACTTTCCTACAAATCCTCTCCCTTGTTCTTCCACGAATTTGGCTGCCAAGTGCTCATTAAACCTTTGATTTTGTCTCAAAATTGACCAAAAAAACTGCATAAAGCACACATTAGACTTGTTGTCATAATGACTAACCCAATTCATTTTATTAGCATAAATATAATAAAAAGAACGCAATAAAATAATGAGAATGGTGGATTAAGTTGAATTAGGAGGCTAGATGAGCCCATATAATTACTCAATTTTGGGGCTCATCACTTATGACAGGAGGTCACATGTTTCTTGGCATCTGCAAAAAGAGTGGACCAGTAAAAACAAACCCTTGGAATCTTGTCAGCAGTTGTTTTCCAATACAAGTGTCCTCCACAATCTCCGACATGAAATTATTGCATAATTTTATCAGCTTCATCTTTCAATAAACAATTTAATAGAATGCCACCAATATCTTTCCAAAATAAAGTATTATCTATGATACAATATCTCATTGATTTCATTTTCAAAAATCTAGCTTTAGTTCTAGATCAACCAGGAGGAGCTTGTAAATTTAGTAAGACAAATATGATATCTGCATACCAAGGTGAATCTGTAAAAGGTTCACTAATCTGTGGAGTCACCATTTTTCCTTGATCATCTAGGGCACCAATGAAATTTATATCTAAGGCCTAATAGTTTGATTCAGCCATGAGTTTGGCTAAACCTTGGCCTTTGATAAGTTTTGTAGGATTTATTTCTATGTCATATTCCAAAATAGTGGCAATCCATTTGCCTCTTTTTCCTTCAAGTCCATTTTGTGTCAAAATGTCCTTTACTACTGAATTTGGAATATAAGAAATGATGTGTGAATACAAGATGTACACATTGAAATATTTAATAGCTTTCACTAAAGCTAGTGCTTTTTTTTCCATTATGTTGTACTTTAGTGTTGCATCTCTTAAGGATTTACTAAAAAATGCAATAGGTTGTTCATATCCTTGATCAATCTTTTGCAACAAGACTGCTACAATGGTATGTTCTGAAGCAAAAGAAAAAATTATAAAATCTTTCTGGAAATCAGGATTTATGAGGACTGGAGTTTTGGTAAGGGCTTCCTTGATGGCCTCAAAAAACTGTTTAGCCTCCACTATCCACTTGAGTGTTGAATCTTTCCTTAACATGTTATTTAGTTCTCTAATTAATTCAACTAAATTTGAAATGAATCTCGTAAGAAAAAACATTTTGCCAAAAAATGATTGTAATTCTTTAATGTTTCTAGGATGAGTGATGGTCAATAAAGCCTCTATTCTAACAAGATATATTCTAATTTCATCTTTGGATATTATATGTCCTAAGAGTTTACCTTCTTCTAGACCAAAGAGTGTCTTTTTGGGATTTAAGGAAAATTCAAATTTTCTGCATTTAATGAAAACTCTTCTCAGGTGATCTAGATGTTCATTATAAGATTTAGAAAAGACTGTGATGTCATCTTGGTAAACAACTAGGAAGTCATGGATTTCTTTGGAAAAACCTATATCCACAGCTCTTTGAAATGTTGCTCCTACATCCGTTAATTCGAAAGGCATTTTCAAATACATGAAAGTACCCCAAGGAGTGGTAAATGCAGTATTTACTTCGTCCTTTGGTTGAACTAAGATTTGGTTGTATCCAGAAAATCCATCAAGCAATGAAATTTTGGATGAACCTACTACCCTCTAAAGAATATGGTCCATCTTTTGGAGAGGATAGTTTTCTTTTAATGAGACTTTGTCCAAGGCTCTAAAATCAACACAGAGTCTGATTTCTCATGTTTTCTTCCTAGTAGTGACTAAGTTTGAGACCCAATTTGAATATCTAATGGGAGCTATGATTTGGACATCATACATCCTTTTTACTTCCTTTTCAATTGATGGCATAAGAACTGGATTAATTTTCCTAAGCTTATGTTTAAAGGGTTTATGATCATCTTTGATGGGTATCTTGTGTTGAATTATGTTGGTGTCATAAGACTTTAGGTCTTTATAACTCCAGGCAAAGACATCTTGAAACTCTTTGAACAGATTTATATATTTAACCTTTTCATCTGGAGGTAAGGCTTTTGATATTTTAATGAGCTCAGGTTTTTCTTCAGATCCTATGTTACATTCTTCTATATCTTCTCTTAAAGGCTCCATTTCTGGTTTCCTAGCTACATGATTTGAATCAAACAAATCCTCTAAGGGGACTAATCCCTTAGGCAAAAAATTATTTTTAAGGTTTATAATTTCAAGATCATCATTCATTATTTTTTTCAATTTCTACATTTTCTAAGTTATCTATTTCTACTTTAGTGAAATCAGTGGGTTTACCTATATCTAAAATATTTACATCTAACTCACTGTCTATGTCATTTTCTAATGTACAATTTTTATCTATATTACAATTTTGAAACTCTTCTTCAACATTCATGAAATCATAAATTCGAGAATCTTGTGAGAAAATCTTCCAATATTTCAAACTGTTAGGTATAACAGGCCTATGTCTCACTTCTGCAGTGTACTATTGGTTGGGCTAAAAAGGCAATTTGCAGGTATTAGCAAAAGTTGTCGGACTGTGGGCTTGCATATTATGTTTCTTAGGAATGGCAACAAAGTCAGTTTCCAGAAGGTCCTTGATCAAATCTAGGATAGTCTCTCTATATTGGCTAAGTCTGGGATTATTTACAAAGTATTCACCTTTGATTTGTTTAATAATCAATTATGAGTCTCCTATTATAGAAACTCTCTTAGCTCCAAGTTTTCTAACCATTTTTAGTCCTAAGATTAGAGTTTCATATTCTGCCATATTATTTGTGCATTTAAAGTTTAATCTAAATGCATGACCCTCAGAATGGTTGTTTTCCATGTTGTGAATCCATACTCCTGCACCTGCTCCTAATCTGTTCACAGATCCATCAAAATCCAAATGCCATAGGGACTCGTGAAAAATGTTTTCACTATTAGGAGCTTTGTACTCTTCTTTTACATTTGTGATTTCCTTTTTGTCATGGTTTGAATTATACAAGATGAAAGATTCCATATCAGAATGCATGGAGTATATAGGGAAATTTTGTGGTTTTTCTACACTACTCACCATGTATTTCATCAAGGTCTCTCTATAAATTGTTGACCAAAAACAGAGATGGTGGCATATGACATATCTAATTGTAAAGATCCCTGCAATTTTGCTCCCCATGAGCGAGATAACAACATTCCATATTTTGGGGGGATGTCAGCAACTACTATGTCCATGGCAATACTCTTTCTTTGGCACTAGACTAGAGTCACACACAAATATTTAATCAGGCCTAGGCATTTAACTTGGCTAGAGTCAAAGGAAAATAGGTCCTTATATGGTCTAGTGATATCTAAGTTTAATCTCTCCATGATAGCTTTTGGCATTAAGTTATGGGATGCCCCTGAGTCTAGGATAGGATTACGTAATATTTTGTCATGAATGTTCAAGCTAATGTAGAAAGGAGGATACCCCCTTGCCGATGTGTACCATTTACCTCAATACCAAACAATAACTCAAGTTGATCATCATTCAAATTCATAGCATCCTCTCCTTCACCTATATTTAATGTTTCAGTGATCTGTGATCTATATGATTCATTTTTCACTAGCTTGGTCAAAGAAACTGATATTTTCAATTTTGCTATCTCAGTTTTAATGTTTAAAGGCAATTGGGTTTTGCTTGAATGAATGAAATCTTCCTTAGCAAATGTGGTCTGTGTGTTTTTATCTTCTTTTTCAGTACTTGGCACTTGATTTTGTGTCTCAGCAATTTTGTTTTGAATTCTCTTATTTGGAATGATTTGAGTAACAGTTTCAATTTGAGTTTCAAATGAAGTTATATCTACAATTTTTGGGTTGGAAGTCTCTTGAGTTCCCCTAGGGAGGATTTGTTGGATTTTGGTCATAGGAGCTTCTGTTATCTTTTTGTTTTGGGTTTGGATTGATCTCTTAGTGGGAATTTCATTATTATTTTTACTTCTTAGACTATATTATTTGTGAACCTCATATATGGCAGATTCATAACCCTGTTTAAAGTCAAATGACTCTCCAGATTCTAATTGCAATTGTTGCAGCATGTACAATTCCTACTCTTCTTGAGTAAGAAAAACATCATCTTTATTTTTAATCCCTAATAGGTTTATCTGGGCATCATCCTCTCCCTCATGGTTTTGTGAACCCTCACCATAGTTTTCTTGGAAGGGTGGTCTAATTTGCTGATCTAGTATAACATTCTTTCCAGTATTAGGATTCTTCCTAAAGTTTGGGTTTCTTATTGGGGGTGGCTGTTGATTCTCCCACTAAGTTTTTATTTCCATGTTTTCTAATATATCCATTATTATTTCTACACTCTTTGATAAACTATCTATTTTACCATCAGATGTGGAGGTTTCCTCTTTAATAACAGCTCTTTTTTCATTTCTCGTCCTAGATTTTTTAGCTAATAGATTGGCTTCTACACTAACAACATTACTTTGCATTTGTTCCAATATTTTAGGGCTTCTTTTCCTTAATTGGTATGACATATCAGTGTCAAAACCATCAGGGAATTTGATGAGTGCTAGGTCTGGTGGAGGTTTAATATTAGCAAGGATTGCATTGTAGATGCTATTGAACCTAGTACTATAATCTTGAAATAACTCATTAGGAGCTCTTCTAATGTTATCATATTCATATAGTATTTGCAGAGGGTTTTTCTTTCTCTCCCATCTATCAATGAATAATCTATGAAAAGCAGCTAAATCTGCAATATGATTAGTAGGTAAACCTTTTAACCATTTCTTAACATCCCCAGTTAATGCTTGGGCAAACAACCTCATTTGGACATCATATTCATCAATCTCATGCAACTCAAAATAGCTAGTCATTTTTTTCACATGTTGTTGGGTAATAAACTGACCAGTAGCATGATTTTTCTTTGATAATCTTGGGGCATGGCATGGAGCTAAGTTGGTAAAACCAAAGGTGCATATCTGTCTGCCATGGCTGAGATTTTTGTTTGACTTGGGGGAAAAGTAGTGGTGCTTGAGGAAGGGATTGAAATGGATGGAGATGAACTAGATGCAGTTGAGATGTTTGGTTGGAAAGGAAGTTGATGAACAACTGGTTTAGGGGAATGAATTGTGGTGGATATTATAGGTGAGATGGTAGTAAATGAAGGTGTATTTACAGTATGTGAAGATTGTGTAGAAATTTCAAAGGCAGCAGTAGTGAGGGAAACTAATTCAACTGATTGTTGAAAGTAGGCATCATCTATATGACTTATCAATGTAGAGGTTAAAGCTTCTAGTTTGTCAAAAGTATCCAACACAAGTTTATCTAAATCTGGATATATAGGCACCTTTTTTTACTCAATGAATTGAATAAAATTAGGGTCTAACACAATTTCATGCATTGCATTTTCTGATTTAGTTCTAAACAATGAGAGGTCAAATGACAAATCAAATGGAATTTCCTCTAAATTTGATAATTCCACAGGGAGTGAATTTGCTTTAACTTACTGGCTACTACTTTCTTGAGTTTCTACCTTTTTTGGTTTTCTTAAAATTCTGTCAGGGTCATCAACTATTTTAGTAGGGTTTGGATCGAGATTTTCCCTGGTATAGTGAGTCTTTTTGGGATTCAGAATTTTAATTTTTTTATTGTTTTTATGAAACTCTTCAACAACAACTTCTTAAAATGACCTTAAGGGGCTAAAGACAAAATTTAAGGTTTCTTAAATTTTTATTACACTGAGGATCAAAGTCCCCAGTATGGTCGCCAATATGTTATCACTCCAACATTTCTCTAGAGTTGATTAGAAAGAAATGATTAGAGGTAACCACAAACCTACTTTGGAGATTAGGATCTAACCTTCCTAATGCTTAGAGATGGCTCTCTCTTTATGTTTTAACTTTGTTTAGTTGTTTTATTTTAGGTTAGTTATGGTTGTACTTGGGTTTTGATTTGGATTTGGTGGTGGGATCACTTAGATGAAAAGACGGGTGTCTTTTACCATTGGGTTATGGGGTCAAATGTCAAGCAAACAGGATTGGATCAAGTTCTAAAAACAATGTCTACAGGGCAAGATAGCAGAGTTACTTCAGATCTCAAGGTTGGATGGTGAAGTGGTTTTCAATCGAATCCAAGGAGCAACTAAGGGTTCCTTAGGCCGGATTATGAAGAAAGTGAAAGAGGTCAACCAAGGTGGGAGAGAAATTAAGGATTATTAGATCCGGATATCAGAAGAAAACATTGAAATGATCAACTGTTAAAAATAGAGTGTACTTAAACAAATTCTTATATAAATTTCCAGTTAATTCATTCAACTTTAGATAACATTCAAGTTTGTGAAAAACATAAGAAAATAACAAATTTGACAAAGAAAATACTTCACTGTAATATCTCAACACATGAATCTTGTAATGTAATCTCTTTATTACTTGGTCCAGTCTGCTGACTTGAAAAATTGGTAGAATTAGCCTTAGGTTTATGATCAAAATAAATCTAGAAATGTATAGCAATCCACACTCAGTACTTCGAATTATGAAGTATTTATACAAAAATAATTTATAGCATATCCAAAATATCTTGGGAATTAATCTAGGAGAAAGAAATATCTTCATGCAAGAATATAGAGACAGATGTTCAACTACTGCATGCTATCCCTGTTTATTAAGATGTGCTATCTTTATGCTCTGATATTTTCTCTTTTATTCTCTTCTTTGCTATTGGTCTTCAAGGTGAATGCTCTTTTACTCTGATCTTTCAACTGATACACTTTTACCTGATACTCTTTCATCTGGCTGGCCTGTCATTATCCTTTTACTGTGCTTTTCACCCTTATTGTACATTTTTACATTTGACTGTGTATTTCTACAGTAATTCATTCAATTTCTCCCATGTTTTTGCATTTGGTAATTGGATATTTATCATTTTCCTATAAATTTCATCTGCCTCTGTGTACTTGGAAAAAGTGGGCTTATTCATAAAAAGGTGTTTTACCTCATGCTGGAGGTAAAACAAGTTCTCAAAAGTCTGGTATAGGACCTTGCGAGTAGGCATCTCCTTCATAGATGAAGTATTTACCCGATATCTGACCACTTCTCTAATTCTTCTGTTGTAGTCATCCCGTGGCATTAATTTATCATTTATTACTAAGGGATTTGGTAGACCTTTTTGCCTCAAAACTTCAAATTTAACCATGAATCTGTCTATAGACAGTTGCATGGTTTGGCACTTATCTTCAAGGTTTAGCATCAAATTCCTCTTGGTGAGGACCCTTTTTACTTCCAGTATTGCACCTGTCCTGTCGGGTATCTCTAATTCCTGCAATTCATACTTTTGTTTGAGTTAAGGAAGTGAATGATCCTTGTGGCTTCCTTTGGCATGTATCCCAGTTCTGTTTTCACTCTTTGTATGGCTTCTGTAGCCTCCTTCACTGTTGGGTTGTGTTATATTCTTTCCACGACTAACCTACGTAGTGAACCGGGGGGGCGAAGCCCCCCCTTCGCCGCATCGATTGCACAGCGGGGGGGTCACAGGGGGGGCGGAGCCCCCCTCTACGGGGTTCGGGGTAGCGCCCCGAAATTTTTTTTTTTGGACCCTATATTAGGTTGGGCGAACCTGCCTATGGTTTTTCGGTCCATAGTTTTGGATGCGATGGTTTTTGGTCCATGGTATCGGATGCTTCGGCATGTATAAATATGTATTGTAACATTGAAAGGAATATAATGAGAAATCAAGCTGGTAGTCTCAGTTTTGAGATCCAGTG
>APFE030068228.1:31837-84284 GCA_000404065.3 Pinus taeda
AAATAATGAAAAATCAAGCTGGTAGTCTCGGTTTTGAGATCCAGTGGGAAATCTCTGTGTATATGTGTTTTATGGGTTATGCTCTCGCATTTTTTATTTTCTTGTGATTTAGAATTCGTATGCAGGTAATTTCTGTACGGGGTTAAAACCTACATTCACTAAGTCAATTTGCTCAAAAATTACTTAAATGGATGGCCAAATATCATTGACAGAGTCAATGATATTGGCCCACAATTGTTCATTGGCTTGGTCAAGTGGTTCTTTCAAATTCAATTCCTTCTCCAAGCTTTTTATTCTTTCATTCATCCTGGTTGATTTCTGCACTTCTTCTTTGTGCATAATCTATGCAAGCTTATAGTCAGTCTCTAGACTGGTTACCTTTTCCTTGAGCTTGTTCATTTATGTGGTTTGAATAGACATGTTTTCCATTGCCTTGACCAATCTACTAGCCTCATCACCCGATTGAGCTGTTGTTGTTGACCTTGTTGCTGATGTAGACACTAGTAGTGTTGTAGCCATTGGAGCTGTAGGAGCTAATGATGTTACAAAGGTGGATGGTACTATAGTAGTGACTATTGGGATAACAGTGGTAGGGGTAGTCTGAAGACTAGCTTGTTTTAACTATATCAAGCTATCTAACTCCTTTTCCATTTCCTTCAGTTGATCATTCAATTGTAAAACTAGGTCCATCATCTCCTCCTAATGTGTCTAGCTCTCTAGGACTTATTTTGTCTGTGAGTGCTTTGAATGAGGAAGTCTTAGTTGTTTTTTGAGAGCTGCAATGTCCTCATTCTTCTTCTTGATCAATTTCTCAATAGCCTTGATGTCATTGGGATCATGTCCTAGCAAAATTACCAAGTCCTCCAATGACTTGACCCTGTTGTCCTTGGCTTGTGAGGAGGCCTTTTCCAATTTGTATTGATTTTTAATGTTATCTAATGAACTCTGCAACTTATGTGCAGCCATGGCCTTTCATGTCAAGGTGGAGTAGATCACCTCTCCTACCTACTTGTGGAATTCAATCTGGTCAATGGGATGAACATCCCTGGCCAACACCTTAAAGTCTGTTTTTTTGTAGTCAGTTGATGTCTTTGGCTGCTGGACAGTTGGCTACATGAAGGACACCTGCATTTTCCTGTTTTGATGTCAAAAACTGACATCAACCTACTTTGATTTGCTAGTGTGTGTTTGAAGTATTGAGCATTGGTTTTGGCCTTCAAATTCTCATTTCTTAACTTAATTTCTTTATACATGTCCTTGATGTCATTTTCTTTATCTGCTAGCCTGGTGAAAGAAGAAACCTCAACACTGAGCTGTCTCTCAATAATCTGAGTGTTTGATATTGAGGGTTGGTGTGTTTCTCCAGAAGCTGTTGTACCTTTGCTTCTTTCCACCATTGTATCAGTGTCAGTGATTTCTACTAATTCAATGGTTTCTTCTAGTTCATTTAGATTATTCAGCTTGGGCCTCTTCCTATAACTGATCTGTAACTGCTCATTTATGGTTTCCATAGCAAAACTGGAACCCTCATCCCTATTTCTCTTTGGGTTTCTCTCCTCATTTGCAGGAGTCTGTAAAACAAGAGGAATATTCATTGGTTCTCCTAGTTATGGAACCTACAGGAAGGAACTTTTGTCAATCTGTCTCTCTACATTAATTAATGTATTTTCTACATCCACTACAGTGTTATCCATGTCAATTAGAGTGTTTTCCAACCATTTTGATTGGTTGGAAAACCTCTCAATGTCTGGTCTGGGATGATGGATGAAAGGTCCCAATTTGACCTTGATCCTCAATTTATTTATGACTCCATGAGGGTCATATTACCACATAAAACTATTTTTGAACTTCATTTGTTGTAAAATCTTGCCTGCCTCTAGTCTAGCTTCCCTGGTGTTACAAATGAAGGGGGCCAATTGATTTTTCATTTTAAATTGGGTTTTCTTCCTAGCTGCTAGGAAGTTGACTTCATCAGAATTGATAATCTCCTAAAATATTCTAGTGAAAATATCCTCATGGGGAGGTATTTGGGCAGTTTGTAAGGGGCAAGTTAGCATCCATAAATTTTTATCTCTGTGTGGTTCTGGTACAGATACTAGTCTCCCACCTTATTGTTCTTGGCCAACTGTAACACCCTTTTGATCTCTTGCCTAATTCTAGGCTGAGGGCTACTGGTTAGCATATTCTTGACTAGATGGACAACTAAATCAATGAAGTCGTTATAAGTGAATGTAGTGGAGTACTTTTGGATCAAGGGTGTCCAATAAATAACTGATATTTCATTTCCCTTGGTATCCAACTTCTGGATGTTGACAGGGAATTTATATGATTGATAATAGAACAACATATGAAATAATATAGAATAGTACTTGAAGACTCTTTCAGTAGGTAATATGGTGAATTGTTCATGCATCCTATCTACAATGAACTAAGCATAGTTGCAAATAACAACACGAGGCTTGCCTGGACTAAATATGGAGAGAAAAGCAAGGACAACCTCATCCACATGCTCATCTGTGGTGTATACTAAGATGCAAGAGAGCATAGTAATAATCTGTCTGCCTCTCTCAGAAAAAATAGTGAGCATAAGGGGGACTATCTGTGGGAGTATGACATTCTTCTATGATGAAATTTAGGAAAAATTGGGCTATTTTAGGTAGGTCTAACTTGACATAGAGGTCCAACAAGTCTCTAATAAATAGTGGGGTATCATTAGGGCTTGGTTGGACTTGCAACATTTGGTTAATGGATTCTGCAGTGATGGTAAACAAAACTTACTGGTTAGGGGTGACAATGGCTCTTTGGCTTGGAAAGTAGCAAGCATGACAGAATTGGATGATGTTTGGGAATGGCTGTACTTCTGGAAACAAATATTTGGGAAAATTAGACTCTCGAAGGTGAATGCCATCGTTATGGTTTAAGAATCTGTCCTTACTCAAGCAGTGGAGCTTTAGAAGGTAAGCAGGGGAAGCAGTATCCTTTAATTGGAAATCTTTGTCTGCTAATGCAAGGTGGTTGATGTCTAGGTGAGTGGTTTGCATAGGTCTCACGTCAAAAGAGGTTTCGGAAGCCATAATTGGGTTTACAAATAAGAATTAGGCTTTGGGTGGTTTTAGGAGTGAGTTTTGGAAGTTCTGGTAGAGTGGGTGGGTAATTACAACCTGCACAAGGTTTTGGGGTGTATAGCAAGTTTCTTTTCAATTTAGTCAAGTTTCTTTAATTAATTAAATTAATTAAGCTTTCAATTTAAATTGTGTGTTTTCAAATTGAAGGGTCATTCTGGTTTTTCCCAAGAATACCTGGAAATCTATGGTTTGACGTGCAAACTAAGTTTGGTGGTGAATGCGGAGGGTACGGTGGCTTCAACTGTCAACTGGTTGCTTCAATTAGGTGTCTAGAGCTTCTTCAGGTGGCAGATGTTGGTCAATTTAGTCGTTTCAGGTTTAGGGTATCGCAAATAGGTTAGTAGCAGTTTACAGTGAAAAACGCACGAAAAGAGCAATTTGGGGATTGTTCTGCCTTTTAACAAGTAGCAGTCACATTTTGGCGCGGAAAATATAAATGAACAGTGGGTAGTTTTCGGTCTGGGTGGGGAGGTGGTTTTCTGGGCCATTGCACTACTTTTGGAGGGCGGGCAGTATTTTTTGCGAGCATGCGATCTCACCTGGTGCCGCCACATAGCAGAACAATGCCCGAATAAAAGGTGAATCTCACGTGGTCTTGGGCTGTTATCGACTGGTTAATGAACCCGCGCGATAAGGATGCGCACCATCAGATCTAGGGGTAGGAGATCAGATGGCTATCGCACGGTTAAGTTGCACAAAGGGAATCAGGAAAGGGATTTGTGTGGCTTGGGGTTTAATTACACGGAAATGTAATTAATTAACCAATAAAGTTAGGTTTTTTTAACATAAGCAGTGGGTCAATAAAGTGGAACCATGGGTTATGTGGCAGGGTTTTTTAACCATACCAAGGGTTGGTGGGTTAAAAGATGTTTTTTTGGGAAATATGAAATGGGGGGGGGGTTAATTAGATAAAGCGGAGGGGGAATAAAAACTTAGGATAAAGGGGTTTTTGTGGGTTTTGAAGGGAAATACGGAAATTAATAAGGGGGAAGGTAATATTTGATGTGGGGAATGGGTTTCACACTAGGGAAAAGGGGTTTTGGGTAGGGGGGTGATTTTTGAAAGGTAATTACTAGGGAAATGTGTGAAACCAAGGGGTAAGGGTCAAAATGAGGGGAACAAAGGGATCTATAAGTGATGAAGGGATAATGGGGAAATTAGAAAATTAGCATGTGGGGTATAGTGACATGAGGGGAAGTTACTTAAACAAGCTTTTGAATATTTTTTCTTTCTCATAAATCCTCCTACACATGAAACATAGGATTAAGCATGATAAATGTGCTTTTGACTCAACAACCTTGTGCATTTTGCAACCTTTCTTCTACCTACCCTTTATTTATCCTAACATTTTTTCTTTATTTTATTGGGTGCATTTGAGCATGCTGACCCTTTATTTCCTTTTCTTTTGACAAGTAAACTATCTAATTCTAACCTTATAACTTCCAATGGCTCAGATTAAATTGATGAGCTCATTTTTATTCTCTACTTAACTACTGATTTGCCAACGTTAAACAATTTGGCTAGATGCTTATTCTCTATCTATCAACATAAAATTTAAAGCATGAATGAGTCAAGATTAGGCTATTTGACCATCATGGATTGTGGCATTTTTGACAAGCTGCACACAACATTATTTTGCATAATAAAGTAAAAAGTAGTGGCACTTGAATTTGTACACTTTCATGATTTGTTTTATTTCTTTCTGGGGATCATATTTTCACTTTTTTGATATTTTACTTTCTTTTTGTCGTTTGATTATTCTTTTAGGACATACCCTCTTTACATTTTTTATTTTTTATTTTTAATATGGAAAACATTTTGTAGAAAGCAAAAGTATGTACAATATTACAAGACTAACCATAGCCAATTCAAAATTATGAATCCTACTATTATATGACCCTAACAACATCATTATTTATGCTATACATTTTAGTGCTTATAAATGCATGATCATGAACCATCATTTACCTTCCATATTTTCCCAACACTATTGGTGCAAAGTTAGTCATGCCCTTCAAGGACTTCCTCTAGAAGTTCTAAGGGTTCCACACTGCTTTTCCTTTAGGAATTTATAACTTAAGAGGGGAACATGGGAATGACGATGGAGACCATTGTCATATCTTGTGTCACCCTCTATGGTCAACCTAATGGTGTTGAGGATCAAGAAATCCACCTTGATATGCACCCCTTTGTAAATTCTTGTCAAAAACCCAATCCAGAGTCTACGATGATACAATCATGAGCATCAAAGCGAACATTCCCCTATACCTTCCAACCCAAGTCAGAATGGGAATGCTAGTGGGTGGAATTAGGGATGTTGTCCTACCCTTCCCATGAAAGTTTATTTGTCTTGTACAACCCAATCATCCATGTGTGAGTCATTTGGCCAAGAAACTAACTTGTGCCTTGTTGGTTTGGTTTGGGCTAACCCAAGTTTGATCTAAACTATGCACCAACAAAACCCTCAATCACTGGCCCTTTCGGCAACAACCTGCAAGAAAATCGCAGTATCACTTGAAGTGACTATGGGGATGCAGAACCAGGTTTCTACATCCTTGAAGGATGTGGAGATGTGGTATTATTATGTTTTCTTATTCCTAACATTCATAAATTACTGCGCCGCATTCATTTAATCACTTAAACTTAACATATAAATCCATAAATCATCATTTTACTAAAATAAAGTGCAACTGTAATAAACTACTACGCTACAATAGATAATGAGAAAATATACACATGAAGACACCAAATTATTGTGGTTCACCCCAATGTGGGCCTATGTCCATAATAACTATTGCTTATAACAAGAAATCTTGTACAACAAATAGTTCTTGACCTACGCACTAAGCTGCAGACTCGGGCCTCTACGCACTTGGCTGCAGAGCCTCACCTTCTTTTCCCAAACAATAGATAAAAAAAGTTAGACCATAACACAGATATGGATCTCAACAATGAGACAATTTTCTTCTTATTATTTTACCCTATATATACTATTACATCGAGGGTTACATTGATACAATACCATAGTCCAAATACCACAGAATCCATAAAACAAGAAACTAAAACCATTGATCCTTTACATTATCACATGATTTTACAAAAATGAGGGGCTTCGACCAACTCTGACGCCCTAATACTGCGCAATATATTCCAATTTCTTCGTTTTTCACTTCGCACTCTGCTACACGCTCCATTGCGCACTCCGCTCCACAAAATGCAGAGTCTTTTCCAAAAGCTAGGCTAAGTTAGGTTGTTCCCAACAAGCCCCCAACACTCACATGCGACTCGTCTCAATTCATTCAGCTACTTTGCCTCTATTTTTTGCTACAATATTGTTGTAAGTATTTTTGAACTTCTGCAGAGTCTCTGTGAACTACTTTTCTTCGCTTCACACCTCTTCTAACAATGCTTCTATCACATGCTCTACAGCCTTCTGCACCATCGATGTCTCCCTCTGTCAAAGTTCTTGGAGATTCTTGTATACTGCCTGCGACAGCTGGAGAGACTCATCCTGCCATGGTTGAGTCCTCTCTATTAAAACTTGTTCTTCCTTCTTCAATTCCTCAATCTTCATCTAGAGGACCTTTCCCTCATTAATTTTGGTGAGATTTTGTGAGATTGGTAAGGTCTTTGTAAATGCATGAATCTCTTCCCATTGTTGTTGCTTCTGCTAAATGTCTTCCTGCAGTTTCTGTACATTTGGATCTTCCTGCAACGAAGTCCAAATCTGTAAACTCTCATCTAAGATTTTCACACATTTTTCCACTTCTGCGAAGACACTGGCCACTGCAGCCTTTAGGTTGGTCTCCCTCTGATCTCTTACTTCCTATGGCGTGGTTGCTTGTAGCTTCATTTCTAGCTCATTGATTTGCATTTCATATTTAAAATATATTGTTGCAATTTTCTCTTTATATCCTTTAATTGCAAGACTTAGCTTCACTACCTTGTCCTTTGCTGGCTCTTCTTCTTGGACATCAAGGTCTGAAATATCTTTGCATCTTGCTTCAATCACCTCTTGAATCTTCTGTTGTTGCTGAACTAATTGATCCCTTTCTTGTATCACCTGGACGAGTTTCTACTCAAGTGAAGCCTACTCTTTTTATTTTTCCCGTGAACTTTGACACATCCATATTATAACCAACATCACATCCTATGTCGTAGCTCCTATGTACTTCGACATAATCCATACTTTAGCAAAGTAACTTCCTACGTTGAAGCTCTCTGGAACATAGTTTATAGTCCAGTGCCCATTTTCAACTCCAGGTGGAACTAAGAATTTTCTCCTTTCTTCTTTAGAGCTAGGATGGAGGGACAGGTTTTTCCCTATACAACTTCAACCTACTGCCATTTACTCTTCCTTGGGTTAATTCTCCATTTAAATTCACTAATTAAACAACACCTCCATCTGTAATATGCTTGATAATGTAGGGGCCCAACCAATGCAACTTGAATTTTCCTGGAAATTTCATAAACTTACTGTCATAGAGGAGAACAATGTCCCCTACTTGGAACCTCTTATGCTTAATATGTCTATCATTCCATGCCTTTTCTCTTTCTTTTTATACCTACTGATGGAATCCTAATATAAATCTATTTTCTTCCAAACCAAGCAACTGCGACATTCTTTTCTTCATTATGTCAGGTCTACCATATCTGTGGAAGTTGCAATCCTCAAGCTAGTTACAATTTACTCCATGGGCATCACAACTTCTTGCCCATAAACTAACCTTAAGGGTGTCAAATTTATGCATGTGGTCCTATAAGCCCATAAAATGTTGGAATTATAAGGTCCTAGTCATCTCTATTCACACTTCATACAATAGTAAGTGCATTCTCCAAAATCTTATTAGATTCTTCTATTGTTCCATTAGCTTGGGGGTTATAAGGGGTACTCTTTTGATCATGTAAACATGCATCAATTAACTTTCTTAGATCCACACACATCCTAATCTATCCTGGCAATGAAACCATTTGTTGGTTTGGTTTGGGTTGACCCAAGTTCGATCTATACTGTGCACCAACAAAACCCTCAATCACTAGCCCTTTCGGCAACGACCTGCAAGCATATCACTGTCTCACCCAAAGTAACTATGGGAGGATGCAGAACAGGTTTTTCACAACCTTGAAGGATGTGTAGATGTGGTATTATTATGTTTTTTTATTCATAACATTCATAAATTACTTCATCACATTCATTTAATCACTTAAACTTACCATTTAAAGGCACAAATCATCATTGTACTGAAATAAAGTGCAGTTGTAATAAACTGCTACACTACAATAGATAATAAGCAAATATACACATGAATACACCAAATTACCATGGTTCACCCCAATGTGGGGCTACATCCACAAGAATTGTTGCTTATAATACAAAATCTTGTACAACAAACAATTCTTGGCATATACACTAAGTTGCAGGTCGTATGCACACTCAGTTGTAGACTTAGGCCTTTGCACACTCAACGGTAGAGCCTCGCCTTCTTTTCCTAAACAACAAAGCACAAAAGTTCAACCATAACATAGATATGGATCTCAATGATGATATAATTCTCTTCTTATTATTTTACCTTTAATATACTATTACATTGAGATCATTACAATACCATGGTCCAAATACGATGGACTCCCTAAAACAAGCAGCTTAAACCATTGAACCTTTACATTATCACATGCTTTTACAAAAAGGAGGGGCTTCAACCACTCCGATGCCCTTATACCGCGTGGTATATTCCAATTTCTTTGTTGTGCAATCCACTTCGCACTCCATTGTGCGCTCCAATGCGCACTCTGCTCCACAAAATGCAGAGTCTTTGCTAAAAACTAGGCCAAGTTGGGTTGTGCCCAACATGCCTGCAACCACTATCATAATATTAGTAGCCATAGTAAAACATTAGTTAAAATTTCGAATTCTAGTATCAATAATATACAATAGGTCAAACCAAAGGTCATTGACTCATCACGTGCATGTGCATCCTAGTGGCCTCCTATCACACTCAAAGAGATATTAGTAAAATCTCCACATAAGGTGAGTTATTGATATGTTTACAAATGCTCCAAGATTAGTATTGAAATTTTCATGTTTATGCATAACATAATATCCAACATAACACCAATTGAAATAAAGTAATTAGTCGTCAAAATATATAAACATGGAAACATACAATGAGATCATATTCATGATTACACATATTCATCAAATAGGTACACTGTCATTATCATGACTAATAGTAACATCAATTTGGTATGTCAAAATCATCATCATATCCACGCATAATAATAATAATAAATAATTGGATACTTGACTTTAGATCCTCATAATAATGTATGTTTCATAAGGCTATATCAAGCTTACGATAATGTAAAAAACAACAAATTAAAGTGGGGCACTATAGATGCTTGTTTTAGTTCTACAGTTGGAGCCAAGATAATATTTCACTGCTTGAGTTCCTAGACTTGTCCTCGTGTTTTAGATTGGAGTTTCCTTGCACAAACAATGAAGTAGAATATAAGGCATTGACTCAAGGGTTAATCATCGCCATTTATATGAGAAAAAAAGATTTATTTATGAGTGAATATTAGGAGTAATTCATAAATAAAATCAAGAGAAAGTATAATATTAAGAGTGAACGATTGAAATCTTATGCTTTTAGGGTTTGGGAAATTTTCTAAAATTTAAGTTCTTTAAACATAGTCTTTTCTCTATGACAACAAAATAAAATGGTTGAATCCTTGGTATTCACAACATTTCTATTTAATCCAAAAGCACACATATCTCAAGTTCCTTTCACGTAGAGGCAATCTACCATCCCTCTATACCTAACGAAAGAGATTATTGGAAAGTATTTGAAAATGATTAGCATGTTATACAATTAATTGTTAATGTAGGGGAAACATTATTAGAGAAATCAAATTATAATTATACCTAAGGATATATCAATGATCAAAGTGTGAGTCTCATTAAGGATGTAAAAAGGATTTCTCTTCCCAAAAAATATGTCAATCTCGAGACTTTGTTTACAAGATTGATAAATAACAAAATCATAATCTAAAAGAAGAATCTTCTTTGTGAAAACTTCAATATAATTAGAATATTAACATTTGTACACTAGAAAATCATAAATATCTAAACTTGGGAACAAGTTGTACCCAAGAAGAAATGTAGTAGTACCTTGACTTGTTGAAAGAATTCCAAGATATTCTTGCATGGACTTATTATGATCTGAATGAGTAAGATAAGTCCATTTTGTAGCATACCACACTGCCCAAGGATGGAACTACACCCTTAGGAAAAATACTATTGTAATAAATCCAAAATTGAAGCCATTAGTCAAGCTCAAATTTGAGAAGATGAAAAAAATTGGTATCATTTTTCCAACGAGATACTCTAAGTAGATATTTAGTTTGGTAGTAGTAGGAAAGAAAATGATGAAATTCATCTTTGCAATTATTTTTACAATCTTAAAAAAGCATTTGTAAAGGATAATTATTCATTTCCAGATATGGAATTTCTCCCTTAGCACATCACTAGATCAACTTTGATGTCAATGCTCGATGGGTTCTCTGGATATAATCAAGGGCTAGTTTCCAAACATGATCAACACAAAACTTCTTTTGTGACACCATGGGGAATGTTCACATATTCTAGGATTCCATTTGCATTAAAAAATGTCAGATCATTTCAAAGAGCCATGAATTATGAATTTAAAGACATGATAGACAAGTTCATGATGGATTACCAAGATGATCTTACTATCTACTCAAATTTGAGAGAGTATCATATCGAACATTTGAGACAAGTGTTCCAACATTATAGATCATATGATATATCTCTCCATCCAAAAATATGTTTCTTTGTGGTATCATACGGAAATATTTTGGGCCATATTGTGAGTAAAGAAGGAATATATATTGATCCAGGTAAAGTTAGATCCATAAATGACTTACAACCTCCAATCTCCTAAGAAAGGGTGCAATAATTTTTTAGAAAGATTATTTTTTTGTGAATATTTATACTAGATTATGCTTCAATAATGAGTCCAATTAACAAATTTTTCAAAAGTTATTAATTCTTTGAATGAGCCCCTGATATAACAATCTCCCCCACCCCATTGTACTATCTCAGGTTGTGAGAGGTGTTACCTGTAGACTTTAACCCACCCTCTAAGGTTTTCTATGAAGATGGGGTTACAAAAACCCTCTTTCTCAAACTTCATCAAAACCCAAAATGAATGCCACCATCAGTTTATCTCATCCAAAGTTTTCTAGCATTATAAATTTTATCTCATTCTGAATCCCAGATTGAAAATTACACAAAATTTGAAGTTTGGACAAACATATTAGGCCACATCAATATTGGGTTTCCACATGGTATCCGCGTGGCATCCACATGACATCCAAGTGCAGACCACTATGAGATCCCCATGGAAATTTCCACATCAACTCATGCATGAGACCCCACTAAGCCTTCCTCCTTTGTGTTTTGTGATGTTTTCCTGTTATATTTGATTCATGGTTAATCCATTGTTACAATGCAATGTCACCCTTCTACACTCCCAGGCCTCTAAATCTCTGAATCCAGAGTTGCACCATGTATCTAGTGTGGGACCCACTAGATGATATATATCTAACCACCACAACTAGCCCTTCTCTTATGTATTTGTCCTCAACCAAATCTAGATCCCTTGATCATGGATGTAATAATTTCTTGGCAAAGTAATATGGTTTTGGCCACATCCAAACTACCATAAGAGTTTCTACCCCGGATCCACATCATATCCACCATGGCATTGCCACATCACCCACATCTTGGTCATATCCATATACACCGCCAAGTCATCATAGAAGTGGGTCATGTAATAATTTTATTGCTATGTATCCTCCTGATGTGCCCATATGGAAATTCCACATATGCTTAGGTATGGGGCCCACCAGATCATCCCCATTGTGTTTTGTTAATTTTATCCATTATAATCAATTCATGTCAGAATCTAGTCCATTAGACTATCAACGTTATATAAAACCTAACCACATTTGACCTGACACAAGTGTAAGTGCCCCCAAAACACCCTAGATGACATCAATTTCAAAAGGGAGAAATCCAACGTTGTGGTAATATGGCATCCACAAAGGAGCTTAGCCCTTAGAACCATTGAATGCTCAAATCACTGAATTCAAATACTTGAAATGGAATCCTCCCAAATGAGATCTAGTCCACTCATGAGATAGTCATCTCTTATCGATACTAGACCCCATATCACCAGATGAGAAAGAGTATTTAGCATAGAGATACTCGACCTTGTGGTGATCTGCCCCCCCACATAGGGGTGTTGACCCTTATGACCCCTAGAAGCTTGAATTACCAAATTTATACTGCAGACTCTGAAAAATAATAGAAAACAAAGAGAATTTCGGGGAAATTCTTAAGGTAAGGGGCACTACCTGTACACCAAATTTATAAAGATGAAGGCCAAGGTCTGAGCATAGGTCCTTAGTAACACTGCACCCTATCCAAGGCATACTAGTAAATTATAAATTATTTTGTATCCATAATAAGAGGATTTTATGGTCCCAAGCCCAATTCATCCAACTTCAACACTATACAAAATAAGAAATCCAATCTGAGGTTTATTGTTGGCCAGTTAACTTAATTAATGAATTAGGATTTCTTCATTCATTAGAAAGGAGGAATTCAAGGTTTATGTCTCCATTAATAAGGATTATAAATCATGTATTAACAAAAAATCTCAAGTTGATACAATTGGTTACATTTCTTAGCTACAACAATGTATCTGTGTGCATAACTCATAGAATCACCACATCGTCCATAGATTAAGTAACCATTAGCGCTAAACAAATTCTTATTTAATACATGGAATATGGATTAAGCTTATAACATGTAAGATAACCCAAAATCATAGGTATGGAAATGAACCTTCTAATTCATAAAAATATAAGATAACCGAGAGCTTATAAGATAACAAGTAATTGAGTGAACTTCAGACAATCAGTCACAAACATGTAAGAGATATTGCATATTTATAAAGATGGAAACAATAACCTCATTCAAGCATTCCCTAACTAATGCAAGATCATTAGAGCTTCCAAGCCATCAATATTTTTGAAGAAAATCTCCAAAAGGTGTTTCAATATTGTAAAGGAATTATAATTCCTTAATTGTAAATATTCTTAGTTTCGTTTAATTATTTTAAAATGTTTTAGAAAAGCTATGGATAGGAGAGATTTTTCCATAAGGAAAAAGCATAGTTGCCTTCAAGAGCATGATAGATTTATGGAATAAATCATGAGAGCTTTAGTGAATAAATTATGAGAGCTTTAGGGAATAAATCAGGGAGTGATTTATTGATTTACTAAAATCTATTTTTCTTGTAACTTTGTAATTAACCATTGTGAGCACGAGGGGAAAACAAATGGTCAAATGTATGTAGTATCAGTCCATAGAGATTGAATGGAGATAAATGATATTTTTTTGAGTGTATGTGTATGTACATATTTGATTTAATGAAATAGAGTTTCATATATTTGTGGTGCTCATGGATTATCTTTGTATGAATGCAATAATTTTAATTTGTAGATGCTCTAGAATTCACCATAGGTGAAGTAGAATTTTTATATGAAATACTTTTGCAGAAAAAATTAAGAGCTTCATGATGAAGTGATTTGTCATGTGATCTAGAGAAGGTGAATTTCCAAGAAAAGTCAAATTTTCCTGCATCAAGTGGTATCAGAGCTAGTAAGCTCTTTGGAACTGAGGATTGCAACCAAAATATGGACGAATTCCAACAAGTAGCAGTTGGGTAGAATTTTTCAGAGGGTAGTTCCATAGTGAGTGTGGGTATAATTTCCAAGAGAAGGTTCTATATAAGGAATTAGAAATACCAAGAGGCTAAGCATGGGAAGAAGATTGGTGAGGTATTGGCAGCAGGTACAGAGTTTCCTACATATGAGATCTTTAGTTGCATTTCATTGTTGAGCATGGAGAAGCTCATAAAGATAGAGAGAAGGATGACCACATAGGGTCATTACAAAGGTTCAGGTGAAAGACACATGAGAAGGAAGGAAGATTTCAAGGAAAATGACATCAAGAAGAAAACGAGTGATGAAGAGTTTAATAGTGAACTTATTGAGATTAAAGTACAATTTGATGTACTTATGGCATTGCTACAACAAGATGTGGAAGACCAGAAATGCAGATGGATTTTTAAGAAGAAAGTTAAATAGCAAGTTAAGAAGTTGCATGCACGAAATCAGAGGAGATGCATGAGGCATCCGATCTGGTTAAGGATGCTTGGAGAACGTGAGAAAGAGAAAGTGTACATTTATAAACTAGAGTAAGGACCATTTCTTGGTGAGAATGAACATGAGGGGATTTCTGTAAGTCTCAAGAACTACTTAAATAGTTTAGATCAACATGTGGATGTATTGATAGAGGGGATAAGAGAGGTTGAAAATCAAAATATTTTTGAAACTAGTATTTTGTGTATGGTTGTAGGTTATTTTGTGGATGGTGAATGAAAATCACCTAGAACTATCATCAAGGTGAAGGAAGAAAAATGAATGTCTTATCAAAGCATAGGAGGAAGATAAACTCATAATTTGATTCTGATAGAGGATGAGGTATCATTCTCTGATGAAGAAAACAATGATGAGTATCATAAATTAATGAGCAAAGAGATTGTTGATATATAGTTAAAGAAAAATGTTGTTGCAGAGGAAAAAAAAGATTTGGCTCATGGAGATAGTCAAAGGAAGCATAAAGAGGAAGAACAACATTCAAACTTAATGATGATTTTTTTTTTTAAGAATAACTAAGGATGTTGGAAGAATGGTTAATTAATCCAAGGATTAATGGATAATACTACATGAAAGTTGTGAACATATAAGGAATTTTTAAGGCATTAGATGAAGGAAAGAGTAGGAATTTTCAGATATTAAAGAAGAAAACATGCAACAACGACCAATGAGGAGCAACAACAACAAAGTTTAGCAAACAAGGAGCAACATGTACCAGCTAGGAGATAAACTAGACATTGAAATTGACAGGATGAGAATATTGATGATGAAAGTGCATGAGAAATTGAACACTAATGTAAGAATGGTAGTCAATCGTAGAAGGAAAATGAATGTACAAGAGTATATCAACAAAGAGATTGGAAAATTACAATATAAAGTTTCGAGACCTAGAAGGTTGAACAAGACTGTGACAACAACAACAGAGAAGCAACATGAAGAAGGAGCTTATCAATTACAGTACAAAGTTTGGGATCTAGGAGGATTCAACAATTAATTACAATTGACCAGGAGGTCATGAATTCTTTCTACCTTGGGAGTCTGATGTAGGAGAATTACAACTTCAAAGCCATCAAGATTTTTGAAGAAAAGCTCTAAAAGGAGTTCCAATATTGTAAAGGAATTATAATTCCTATTGTAAATATTCTTAGTTTCATTTAATTGTTATAAAATAGTTTTATAAAAATTATGGATAGGAGAGATTTTTCCATAAGGAAAAAGCAAAGTTTCCTTGAAGAACATCATAATTTATGGAATAAATCATGAGAGCTTAAGTCAATAAATAATGAGAGCTTTAGGGAATAAATTAGGAAGTGATTCATGGATTTACTAAAATCTAATTTTTTTTTAACTTTGTATTTAATCATTGTAAGCATAAGGGGGGAACTAATGGACAAACATATGTAGTATCAAGCTATAGAGAGTGAATGGAGAGAAATGAGAGTGTTTTGAGTGTATGTGTATGTACATATTTGATTTAATGAAATAGAGCTTCATATATTTGTGTTGCGCATGAATTGTATTTGTATGAATGGAAGAATTTTAATTTATGAATGCTCTAGAATTCAATGTAAATGGAGTAGAATTTTTATATGAAATAATTTTGCAGAAAAAATTAAGAGCTTGATGATGAAGTGATCTGTTGTGTGATCTAGAGAAGGTGAATTTCCAGGAAAATTCGAATTTTCCTACGTCACTAACACCATGAACAATTAGGATAGTTTATCAACCATGAATATACATTGATTTTTACATTCTTTATTGAATCACACGGAACCATATACCATTCATTAACATAATAGGAATATTTATCATCCAAAAATTAAATGTGCATAAATCATTATACTTGTATGAGTGAGTTATATTAGCTAGACACTAACGCAGGGACTTCAACTCTCCACCCAACCATAGGATAGATACACTGACATATTTCCTGCAGCTAACCACCCCCGAGCTGAATCCAAAGTATGAAGGGGTAATTTCTCAACAAAAAATCATGCTAAGACTTGGTCAACACATGAGAGGAAGAGGTCATTGTCTTGGTGGTTTATCAATTTCTCCCAGGTAGTAAGCACCATAGTGACCTTATTCTCCCTAAACTCAAACAAAGGAATTCACCCAAGTCCCAGTTGGGGTATTTCTCAGTTCCAAGAGACCGAATCCACTGTTTAGGTCATTTATTAACTATGTTTTCATGGAAATCATTGAATGGGTCTATAGTCTAATTTCTAGGTGGTTTATCAGCTTACTCACCAATAACTAAGTGGTTTATCAACTTCCTCAGTAACCACTTAATGTTTTATCAACTCTTTTCAATAAGAACCATAGTGGCTCATGTTACCCATTCAAGTGGTTTATTACCCATACAACAAGCAACCAAGTGGTTTATAATTTTACTCAGAAAGCACTAAGTGGTTTATCAACATCCTCAATAAGTAATTATTTTTTTATGAGATCTTTCAAAAATAAATAGGCGGTTCAATTCTCCACTAGGCCTCCCACTAGACATACAAGCTTAGATGCACATAGTTCAGGGCCTTATCAACACCACATAGGAAATGTCGTCCCAATCTCCAAGAATTTGTTCAAATATAATCTTGTCTATGCTCCAATATTCTTCACTAGGTAATATTGCTTCTTAGCTATCTTTTATTTTTCTACGTTCTCCACCAGTTTCTTCTCTCTCCCCTCACTTTTTGTCTATGCCCCTTTTTTTCCTTCTCTTCCATTGTTTTATCCTGTTGTCTAAGCTATTTTCCTCCTAAACATCCTTCATGAGGAAGGGGACAGTATGGGTGTTATCCCCCACACTAGTTGGCCACTCCTAACTTCATTAGCTATCATAGCCTTCCACGGGCCTTCCCACACAATCCACACAACCTTCCCCTCAAAACATTGGATTTGTGTTCTCTCCTTTGTTCAACCATCAATTTTATTTTCCCATATATTTACATAAAAGAAAATATTTACATATTCACATGTGGGGTGGAGCAAAAAGGATTGTTACAAATCCCACCCCCTTAAAGGAACACCATCCTTAGTATTCTATACTAGAGAAAAAAAACAATATCTAAGCTTTATAGCTAGTGACATTTTCCAAGCCTAAATTGTCATTTCCAACCATGTCGTTCATTATCCTCAATGCTTTAAAGGGAGCAAACTTAGCTCATTGCTTCCTAGGACACATGTAGCCACCCATCCCATATTTACCCAGTTTCACCGACTTGCCAGGATAAACATGAGATGATGGTTACTGTGAAATGACTCAAGATCCTAAGTACAATTAAGGAAGTGGAATCGACAAACCAAAACTTTACTGACCTTCCTCAAGAGCTACAGGACCCCCAAGAGCTAAACCACCCCTCTAGGTGCCCAAACCATGAGTCAAATTGATTTTCTACTGACCTAGACTCCTAGCCACAAGAATAACACTGCATCCATGCAACTGTAGGCCTCTAGTCACATGCATAATCCTGCAAGGTAGCGAGTGTAGTCTTAATTTTCCAGTTCTGAGCTTGCGACCCCGGAATCAGTGCCACCTTTTCAAGGCTTGTCTCCGGACCATTGTCCATGACTTAATGACACTTTCTATAATAAAAAATAACATTAAGACAAAAAAATTACTACAAAACTTGAACAAGGACTTGACCTAACCCGACCTAACCATGAGAGTCATTTCTTCAAACATATGGTGAACATGAAATCTATGGGTCAAGAATGCATATCTGAACGTAGGGGTCTGATACTTATCTGAGAATCATCAAGAAGGTTTGATGCCCTCTCACAATATCTACAATAAGATATATTAGCTCATGCATTCATTAACCATTCATTTACTAATCAAAAAGTGATAAGAGCCATAACTAGAATCTATCATGAAACCATGCTTATAACCAACATATAACCACGTACCACTCAACCATAGATTGGGTTCAACAAAATCTTTCTTTCAGCCAATCACCTTGTGCCATATTCCAATCATGAATGCGAGACTCACAAAAAACAACCAGGGCTTCCCTATACTTTACCACAATCCCACCAAAATTGGTCAAGAGACTCCTAAGCCCGAAACAAGAACCTACACAACTAGGATTTACCACAATCTTGTCATTACCGGTCAAGGGATTCCTAGGACCAAACAAAAACATACACTACCAGGATTTACCGCAATCTTGCCAAAACCACCCAAGGGATTCCTTGGCACAAAAAATCTTGGATTCTTTCATATTTATTCACTAATACCTTGAAGAATTTTCTCATCGCCAGTCTCAAGCTTTACTGCAATCCTCCCAATATCAATAAAGGGATTCTTAGGCCCTTCAGAATTTTCTTGATACCACCTCACCTGGTTCCAAAACCATCCAACAATCCAAATCTCAACCCAATGAAATAACCCCATCACATAATGGCTATCCAAAAATGGCAAGGTAAGGTTGCAACCATTGTCACACCTGGAAAAACCCATGCCAATAACAACAATAGAGCCAAATACATACATGCATGTACCAGGCATGCCAAAAGTAGCAAGGAAATCATACATGCAACTTGAAACCTGCAGGTATTCTCGTTGAAACCATTTAATCCAAATTTTCCTTGATATCCTTACTTCCTTGTCCTTCCTTTACCTTCCTTTCTCCACTATTAAAGTGCTCCAAAAATTCTCTAAGTGTCAAGAGTATGAGAGAGAGAGAATAGAGAGAGAGCTCCAAGCTAAAACTAACCAAAGTCTCAACTGAAAAAATCCTAACCAACAAAAGCCATGAACTGGTCCTCAGAAGCCTTTTTATCATTGAGGCCTCTATTTTCTTCAATTTCCTCTTTTTTTCCTTCAATTTTCCTCTCATGTAGTTTTGTGTCCTTTCATCTTCCTTTTCTCTTACTTTCCATTATTTCATAAATAAATTCAAATTAATGCCTCTTTTCCTTTTCTAATTCCTTTGCCAATTTCCTTAGTCATAAACAAACCAAAAGTGATACCCACTAGGACGTTTTTCCAACCATTCAACTTGGAATACATCTCCCATGACCTTGGTCTTATTTTTCGTATATTAACTTTATTACATGGAATTTTAATTGGAGTTGTTACAACACACCTGATGCATTTTTTATCCCAATGAATATGCACATGGACTCCTTGAATACTATTTCACTCAAGTTTCCTCTTCCTTGTAGTCACACACCATCAAAGTTAAGGCATTCCCTTCTCTACCTTCCTGGTCCTTTTTGTGATTCATTGCTTGGCAAGGATTCCTCACATAAGAAGAATCTTTATGGACTCTCACAAACAAGGCATCCCTCTAGCTTGCTCTAACAATGCAACATATCTCATGGTGATGAATGCATATCACAGGGTCCCAGTGTTACCATAATAGCCTAGTCCCTAGAGTCTTCATCTCCATTACACTTATGCAGCACCATTCTAATATTACTTGTATTCAACATCATATATCATTTTTGGATAGTTCAACAATTCACCTATATCACAAGTATCATGTTCGTTTTTTGGGAAATTAATTACTTAATAAAAACAACTAATCACAATTTTTTTTTTTTTTTTTTACGTTGTGGTTCACAAACATTGGGTGTCTGTTACATCCATGGGAAAATCTGGGCAAATCAACCCCGAAGGGAATCTTTTAAAGCTTGTTGGCTAGACTAGCAGGTCCTAACCCCATGGGCGTCGAGGAGAATTGACCCTGTGACCTCCCGATCGGTGAGGCACTTAACAACGGGATTCAATCAATTGAGCTAATGCTTGGGGCTCACATAAACATTAATTATCAACTCAGGGAGCATATTTTTATTTCAAGGCAATTGGAAAAATATAGGTAAGTAACTACCAACAACTAATATTGGTTCTACATGATTGTGTTCTAAATTATCAAGCTTGTTCTTCATTGTACAACCAACAAGAAATAAAATGTGAAACTTAAATGACAAGACCAAATTCAAAGAATAGGAAATAAAGTGCAAAAATTAAATGACAATAATGGTAATTATCTTATGCTCACAATAGAATTTAAATTCTAATCTAGAATTTGGAAAGTAAATCTACTTCTAGATTGAAACTGCAATCATAATGCAACCAAGAGGAAACAATAATGATAATGTAAAAGAAAAAATAGTCAAACAAAAATTGTAAATCAAAGGAAATGATAATCACAACAGGAAGTAAACAATAATAGAAATTATATCATGAAGGAAGCAACAACCAGAAATAGAACAAGAGAGCAACAAACTATATAATAAAAGGAATGACAGACCAAGTAATGGACATGAACAACAATATAAATATAATTGTAAATAGGAATAGTAACTAAGAAACTGAAATAGACATACTTACAAAACAACAACAACAATTTGTCTTGAGAGGAGCGGACCTTCCACGTTAAACAAGATGTTGGATGAAGCTCGCGAACTACAGATCAACTCAAGACTTCATATATTCAATACAAAAACTTTCCAATCTTTATTAATTAAAACTTATAGGATACAAATAATTAATTCTTCTGAGTCTTCCAATATCACATTTATAGAACCACCTATGTCACTCAAACTAAAGTGAATTTTGGAAAACTGCTTGCAAAAACACTAAATTGGGTCATTACGCATAAAACCCATGTCACGAAATTTTGATATTCGTCCTAATTTTTCCATAAAATCTAACACAAAACTGTCATTTTTTATCCAATGAATTCTTGAGTTGGAATATTTCACCACGAGCAAGAGCTTGGATTTGCAATATGGATGAGAACTTGGAGATCGAAACCATGAGTGTTGTTATAAAAAATCTCTATATAAACCATCATTGGAAAAATCATGCATAATAATCTTTAATATTTTAAAATAAAGGAAGATGAACATTACTGAACCACAAGAGCATAAATAAGTATAAAATGGCATTATATGAGAAAATATGATAAATGGTGTTATAAAATAGTAGTAGAAATAAATGAAATAGAAGTTAAGAAATGATAATGATAGTGAAAAATTAGTGGCCAAACATATCCCCCAAACTGAATATGTTGGATGTCCTCATGCAACTCATACTTTTGCATCAACTAAGTTGTAATACTAACCAAAACAATTTTCCCAACTCATGATATTGATGGATCATATGACTTATTTACCAAAAGCCTCTTCAAAACAATGGTTATTCTATTCTATCAATGTTGATGAAGTTTTAACAATTTTCACATTGACTTTCAACAATATGTATATGAAGTTGCAGCAAAATATTATACTAGCAGCAAAATTCATTAATCATTTTCTCAAAAACTACAAACTAGGTTTGCTGAAATTTTGCAAGTAGATTTATGTTATATCAATGCTTATCCAAACTAAAAATCAGATCCATCTGGTGGCACGGGTCCTAATATATAAGAAAAATAGTTTTAGGTGACAATGTTTGACTTCTGGAATTTTACAAACTTGTTTAGCATGAAATTTTGTGGGTTTTTTCATTTTAATGATACCTTCTTGCTATATGAAAATCACAAGAGTCGAGTACATAGTTTTAAATATGTGTGCAAATCAAATTTGATACTGTATAAAAATAAAAGCGTATGCTTAATGAGGAAGAAAAGAGAAAACAACCATCATGCCTATCAACTCCTCCCCCAAACTGGAGAATTAGCATGATCTCATGCTATAATAGAGAACAAATTGAGGTTGTTGCTACAATCGTTGTTGAAATGTTTTCTTGGTGTATAACACCATGTAGTTATGAGGAAATGGTTTGTCTATCAGTTATTTCCTTTCAACAATAAGACATTCATTCGAACTTTTGCTTTTTATGCAACAACAATACTTCTTATGGAGCAATGATTTAATTGTTTTAGTCCTTGAATTTGATTGCAGAAGATGATTCCATAGGTAGGATGATGTCATATGTCACACGGAATAAGGGAGGTTTTTAGAATGAATAAAGATGGTGATGGATGATAAAGAGTAGTAATGTCATGGCAGGGATAAGTAAAGAAAAAATATCCTCCCCCAAACTGAAATCTTTTGTGTTTGAAAAATGGGAAGTACTAAAGAAATGGAACTAATGGTTTGAAAATATGAGTGAATAATGCTTAGTGGTTTTTCGTGGCATTATCCTAAACTTTTAATAAATCAAAAACTTATGGTATTTTACCTCAATTTTTACCTCCATGAAAGCTTGGAATGGCATGGATGGACTAATATTTGTTGAAGTTGATATAGGTTGGAGTGATGTTGAAGGTGGGATCCATGAAATCTAAAAGACATCAATCATAGAGCATAGCAGTGCTTCCTTCCCCCAAAATGATTATTTTCGCTGTCATCAATATTTTTATAACGCATTTCATGAGTAGCCTCAATCAGTGATTCATCACCTCAATAACCTTATTATATATAAAAGTAGGATAATCATGTTGTGAATTCCATGGGATAAAAAAATGGATAAAAAGAGGATATAAAATAGGGTAAAAATTATGACAAAAATATGCATTCCCTAGACCCATTATCTTTTTTTGTTATGGGCACAAAAATGGTGATACATGGGATGAATCGGTTATCTCAAGCTTTGTCTCTCAAAGTCTTACCAATATCCAAGTGCATACGATAAGCCTAATTATATGAGAAAATTAAATCAGCTACCCTAAGGGTCTCACTTCATGAAAACCTCTTTATTTTCTAAAAGATAAAACATCAAATCACAAGACTTGAAAGAACTTAAAGAAATTATTTGAAAGCTAGGATATGAGGTTTATTCTTCCTAGCTTTAATTTAATGACAATTCTTTCAGAATGTAGTTGGGGCCTTCACTTGGACTAAGTTATATTTGTGCTAATGTGTGTTATGCATCTCCCTTAACTAGCATAGTCCCACTACAAGCAGGCATGCTCAATACCTTGACGAGTTTACCTTAGTACCATACAAGCATAAACTCGCTCCCAACATGCCTATTCAGAACCCATGTGGGTTTACTTGTACTTCTCTAGACTTCTTTGTATTATTATTGTGATTTTAATGAATAATGTTTATATATATTCCACTCAAAATATTCAAAATAGTGCATACTTATCATTGGTGGTTTTTAGAATGTAGGGAATTCAGGTGGTAGGAGAGTGTTTTATGTCTGCTAGGAATATAACCCATTATTCAAGTTTTTCCAATGATAAATACTATTCACAATAGTCCCAAATATCATCTATTTAATGTGTGGTGAAATGAAGCATCTTCAATAATAACTAAAAGTCCCCTCTAATTGATCATGCTAGAGTTCTTGTGAAATCCTATTGAGATTCTATAGGAGTGGTCCACCATAGGAGGTTTTTCAACAATGCCCCTTAGAGAAACTTATAAATATTTCTTGGATCAGATATTTTAGAGGAACTAGACTTATATAGTTTATTCATCCGATAGTACCACTATCACATGTTACAATTGTTTTAAGCTTGTGGACATGAATTATCGAGCATGATTGTGATAACCCCCCACCCCAAAAAAAAAATGACTCAACGGGTGATCTTTGTATGGTGCGATGGAGAAGGATTAGCCAACCAACAATTATAGTCACTTTACAAAATAATGAAGAATTAAGATTGAATCATTCCTAACGAGACTTACCACAAGATCTTCGGATATTGGAATTTAAGCAAACGAATACTTGATAAGACTAGAGACCAAGTGGACAAATGTGGAGCAACAACATAAAACTCAAGAACTTCCTTTTTTTATGAAGGAACAATAGTTGTGTCTTTGAAAGAAGCAACATATAAAACACAAAAACATAAGAGAAATCAGAAAATAAAAAACACTCAACCAAAAGTAAATAAGTAAATAACTTAAGTTACAATGGTTGTGATTTCGGGTGTAGAAATGTTGTTTCCTGAAGGAACAAAAATTTGTTTCAAAAGTCGTGTGAATGAGCATGAACAAAAGATCTTCTGGAAGAATTCCTTGGTAGAAACAAAATGGTTGATGGTGTGGTGGTACCGGTAAATCTTGGGTCTTCAAATGGAAATCAATTATTCATTTCTCTGGTTATCAATCTATCTAATAATGAAAAAGTCATGATATTATTTTCTTCTTGTTGGCAAGAAATAGCAGAAACAATTTTGTAGAAAGCTCTTACGATCCAAAATTGTTTTAGATCATGGGACATAGAAAAACTAAACATAATATGATATTATATTTCTCAATATAAATGTCCTTATTTCATTAACATTTCCTTCAATAATCACCCCTTCATAAATAACCTCCTTTATTCTTCTGGGACCTACAGAAAAGGAGCATACGCTTGCAATAAAACCTGAAATCATGGAATAATATAGGTTTGTGGTCTCTCGTAATCCATGAATATGGAAAAAATAACAAGTAGTTACTCTATAAAACAAATCCACAAAGAGATAGACAAAGTAAAATGCATGTGTTACCTTCGAGAGAGCGGTGGCCAGTCGTACTAACCAACAATGTTTTAATCATAACTTCCTTTTTTTTTGGTCCGATTTGAATGTGTTATGCAACCAGCTAAAAAATAGATATAACAATGACTTAAAAAGTATCATCTTCGAGGGGGAAACCTCCTTTACATTACATAAATCAACAATTCTGAGATGATACAAATGACAAGACCTCCTTTGTATATACAGGAGTATAAGGGGTCACAATATAATGAGAGCCTACATAACAATAATAATGTAAGGTGTTAGAGCTCCAAATCTCACTCTTCATGATTGTGATGCTGCACTCATGGCCTAGGGCAACCCATCCTTCCAAACTTGGTCCAACTATATAAAAAAACAGTGTTTTACTCCCTATATGCGACATTGCCCTGAGCTAAATGCGTGTGTAAGCAGGTCTGTGTATACCCAACCCGTGTATGTCTTAAAACACTTAAAAAAATTAAATCTCCTTAATTTCAGGTGGATATCATGGGTTTTACCTGTTAATTACCTATTAGTGCCCGTGGCCCAACAGTTCCCAACGAATTCCCAACTAAAAACCTACTTTGGGAGAAGTATAAAAAGGCTTCAATGGGAAGGCCTAAGGGAGGAGAGAATAGAGAGAAAAATCACTTTGTTGAGATTATCCCAGATCAAGTCTGAAGATCCTTGTGCTTCCAACACTTCCCCCATTACACGAAACCCTTGTTTCCTTGAGTTATGATGTCTTTCATTTGTGAGATATCCTTGAGTGAGTTATGAAAGGAGCTTGTTGAAGGCTTGAGATTGGATGAATCCAGAGGATGGTTCCGCTTAGAGCCTGTGAAAGGAAGACTCAGGTAAAATCATTCCTTTCTGTACTTTAGTTATCTATAATAAAAGAAACACTTGTCTTGTTCCTGATATAAATATTCTTCATGCTTATGATATCAATGTTATGATTTACAAATGAATGGTTATTTCAATTGCATAACTAACTTTCAATATGCTATGAAGTTGATTTCTTTATGATGTTTAGTCCATATATTGCTGTGCTTTCTTGAATTGATTGTTTTGTAGGTTGAAGGAGAAAAACGAACTCCAAGAGGGTTTGGACCCTAGCTGGATCTTCCCAAACGAAGGACCCCGCAAGTGCACCCCTCTTCGCGTAGTTTGTTTATATTAGCATCATGGTTGTGTGGAATGTTTGTTTTTCTTTATAGATAACCCCCACTCTGCTAGGGTATTAACCCAAGACCCTAGGGGACTTTGTCCCTAAACAAAGTTGGCGACTCTGCTGGGGACAACAATATTTTTGTTCCTAGTTTGGGTTTATTCAAGCCAATCAGGGCTCAACTGTTTATTTACTTGTTGTGACTAAGTAGTCTATTCCTATAGGGACTTGAATTGTAAGTTTGATCAATTTCTTCAGACTGTTTTTTGTTTCTTCTTGTAATCTGTTTTATACGTTGTTTTTCTAGTTTACAGAAGCATATGTACGCAATTTTCCTCAAGTCAACCCACGTATACGCAGGTTTCCTTTGGTTGAATAGCATATACACACAGCTATGCACTAACACAGTCGCGTATACCCTAAAATTTTCAAGATTTTTCAAATATTTTTGTTTCTGAAGATCTGTCTACTGGTCTGAATCTATCCTGGACAGTTACATTTATGTGTCAGTCTTTATTTTTACAGCAAGTACATGATTTCAAACTCTCTCCGGTTATGGAAAGTGTTGGTCTTGTTTTGTTTTGTTGCAAGCATCATCGTTTTTGTTTAAGCACAAAAGATTTCTTGCTGGGAATCTTGGCTGCTCTGGTCTTCCAAGGCAGAAAGATTGATCTCAATCTTTGTGTCAAATCTTGTTTTGGTGACCCTTTTTTGTTTGCATGTCAAAACTACATATTCATGACTATCTGCTTTTTTTACTCTCCGAAAGTTGTTGATTGACACTTTCTTGAAAGTTGTCTTTTTGATCTTTTGGTCTTTGTTGCCAAGCTCTTGGTGCCACGTTTTGATTGTTAAGAGCATATTGAAACACATTTTTGTTGAGTTTTCGCCCGTTTTGTGTTGTCAACTTGCAAAGTGTTTTGTTTCCTATTCTTCAATCATAAAGTTTCAGTCTTGTTTAGAGCACTTTTGAAAAGTCATTTTTGTTTTGCTTTTGAAGAAAACTTCTTGAAAACTTGGTTTTGCTTTCTTGAACTTTGTTTTGATTTAGTTTCTTTTTTCGAGTGAAAGTGCATTTTTGTTGTCTTGAAACTTGCTTTTAGTGCTTGGATGAAAATGAGCATTAGCAACTTATATTCTATCTAAACATCTTAAGTGGAAAATTAAAATTGATAAACAAGTTACTTTCATTTCTTGATTTCGAGTAGTCTTGAGTTTTGCATCAGCATGTACTCATTGCATTAGGATAAAATTGTGCATCTTTTAGGGCATCCATAGTTTTGTTAGTTTTTGAGTGTGAAGCTTGAGTAAAAGAAAAGAAAAGAAAAATTTGTTGTTTTTTTAGAAGTTCCTTAGAACCTAGTAGAAATTTCTTTCATCGAAGAACAAAACAAGTGCATTTGCATATAGTTTGGTTTTTATTAATTTATTTTGCATCAAAACACCACAAGTTTCACTTCTGCTTATCCCTTGACTTAAAGAACAACCCATTTAAAAACAAGGGCTAACGAAAATACATTAGAACTTTTTATAATTGTCAAGTTAGACACACCAACAAGTTTTAGGATATTTTACGGCCTTGGATTAGGCGAGTGGAAAGAAAACTCTCCAAGGCCATTTAAACTGTCAAACATAGGAGTTTGAATAGTGAGTGCAAATCCAATAGCGTTAGGAAGACCAGGAAAGCTCCGAATCTGGGAGTTAAGCACAAGGGTTTTTGAAGATAAGGAAGAGAGATACCCCCTCTCCTACTTGTTGGATCTTACCTCAAGGCTGTTCCTCCTGGCTTCTTACACGAGTTGGTAACCTTAGTTGCCTCTCCTAGGGATCTACATAGGTGGATACAGAGGGGAATCTCGTGGCACCTGAGGTCGATGTTGTATCACTCTCAATGGTACTACTGGAGGGCACCCTTGCGAAGCTTGGGGGCTTACACCGGCGCAGGGTGTTTTTAGGAGGTCAGCGTAACTACCTCTGTTACCTTCGCTGGTAGGACTGGGCCGTCATTAGCCCAGACTATCTTTGGAAGGCCTCTTACTTCACTTTCATGTATTTTGGTGTCCTGTCCTAATCACCCAAAGCGGAAATACTTGGAAGTTGTTTGACTGGCTAACTTCTTTTAGGGACTTTTTATTGAGTGCTTTTTTCTCCTTGTATATAGTTGGCCTTAGGTATTATTGTCTAGCCACTTGTTGGACTTGGTATTTTGAGTGACTGAATTACCACTCCACCGATCTTGAAAGGCTTTTGGTCATTCTTTCGGAAGTTGTGGAGTTGCCTCCTCAAGGGCAAAGGTCTTGATTGTGTGTTTATCTTCCTTGAAAAGTCATTTCTACATTCCCGTAAGGGAAGGGTCTATGAATTAGTTAGATATGGCCAATATTCCTGTGGAAACCAACCAAGGTATCCTTCCAAAAGGCGATCCTTGTGCCTTTCCTTTTTGTTGAAAAGTTGGTACTCCCTTGATGGCCACTTTGAATATTCCTAGATTGAATGTTGGACTACTATTTTGGCTGTGGTCCACTCCTAATATTCGTAATGCTCTTGAAGCTTCTTAGTTGAATGCTTTATTTCAGGGGCATCACATGGGTGCTAATTGTTCATCTTCTTTCAAAGAGAAATCTGGGATTCCTTTTTATCCTCCTTCTTGTAATAAGAAATCTAAAAAGAGGAGAAAGAGGAAGTCAAAGAAGAAGAATAATTCTATCCCTTCATCATCAACCTCTACAAGTCATGTTGGAGATGAGCCTTCAGCTGCTACGAGCCATGCTAGGGGCACGAGTCTAGTCACTGCAATTCATACAAGCACTTCATCATCAACCTCTGCTAATCATGTTGAAGATGAGTCTTCAGCCGCTACAAGTCATGCTGGGGGCATAAATCTAGTCACTGCAAGTCATACTAGTAAAGAGTCAGGATCATCTGCAAGTCATGTTCAGGACTCTCCGCAAACCACTGCTAGTCATGTTAGCGGAATGGAGGTTGATAAGTAACCTGGACGTAGAAGTTTTAAACTTAAGTTCCGTTGTAAGATACACAAGGGATACCATCTTACTCATTTATGCCCTGGCATTCTAGAGGTTCAAAGGATATGGTCCGAGTCTGAAAGTACTTCTATTCCTAGACCTAATATGGTTTCTCATCAATCCCATCAACCATTAGTCGATAATGTGGCTGAGCCAGTGCAATCGCTGGCTGATTACACTCCTCTTTTGGGGGGTGAAGTTCCTAACAAAAGATTCTATTTGATTTCTAGTATAGAATCTTCTAGTATAGGGGGCATTCCAGTTTCTTAGAATGTTCCCCCTCCAAGTTCTACGAGTGTTTCCTTTGATTGGGATAATCTTGTTGAGCCTCGTCTTCCTTCTGCTGCACCTTTCCAAATAAAGGTCAGGGTTAATTCCACAAATGTTTATCGATGTATGGTGGATGAAGGATCCTCTGCAAGTATTATATCCTCTTTGACTTGGAAAGCTTTGGGTTCCCCAAAATTGTTGACAGATCAGAGTCAGTTGTTAGCCTATGATAGAAGACCTGGTGAATCTATGGGTGTTCTTCCTCAATTGCCTATCATTTAGGTGGGAAGACTGTCTTAGTCGATATGATGGTGGTTGATAGCCTTTTAGAATTTAATATGCTACTTGGGCATGATTATGTCTATGCTATGAATGTTGTGGTGTCTTCACTCTTTCGAGTAATGTGCTTTCCTCATAATGAGAATATTGTCACTATTGATCAGCTTGCATCTGATAATTACAACCCTAATTTGACTTTACTACAGAATACCCCTTGGTTTGTTCTGAGTGTTCAAGTAGACTCTACCCCACCATGGCTCAATTATGTGGCATTGAATCCTCAATGTTCAAATGATTATGAGAAGGATCCTTTGACTTATTATTCTCCTTCTTGGGACTTGGTCCCGGCAGTTAACTGAGAGATTCTTCCTATAGGGACATAGGACCCCTTAATTCCCTCTTTTGATCCTTGTAGTTCTCATGATTTCTCAGAACTTGTTTGCCTTCACAGGAGGAACTCTTTGAAGCCATGAGCTTTGACTACCAAAGGAGTTTTTGACTTGAGCCCTGCAAGGGGTTTGTTTAGAAGAACCATTATGCGTAAGCCACAAGGTTGCATGGTTCCCTGTACCATATTGTACATATGAGGTATGCATTTTCAAGTTTTGTATTCTATCACACAATATTTTATATGAAGTCTATATGTGGGATGTATTAACTTCTTTTCTAGTGTTCCTATTTATGTTTACAAAACTTGGAAGATTTCTCCTTTGGATATTTTTATGATCGGTCCGTTCTGACAGGTATTGGTTCTTGAAACTGGCATATAGGTTAGGTTTTTCCCCTGCATTGTGCACTTATTAGTTTCCTTTTCCATTTTGGCCTTAGGATTGACCCCACCAAGTTATGGTGTGGAACCTTCTCATTTCTTAGAAGTATCATGACTTGTGTGGTAGAGCCTACCTTATCATGGGTGCCCTAGTTAGTACCTTGTTGTCACTTGGCACTCATGCCGATTTTTTGTCCCTAGGCTCGGGAGTCCTCTTTAGTCCCACCATGACGTATGCGATGAAGACTCGTTCCTCTTTTTTTCTTCGCTTCGTTCTGGCCTTATACCCTGGAGGCTCCTTTGTGTTGAGTTGTACTACTGCATTGCATTTTGACTATTTCCACCTTTTGGCCTTGAGCCGACTTCACTTGGACTCATGTTTTAACCAAATTTCGACCATGTCGACTGCAAAATCAAACTTGCATGCCCTTGACTTCTGCAACATGGCACATCTTGACCCGTGGAAGGAACACAATTTTGAGTGTCTTTGACCAATTTTCGCCTCCCTGCATTGAGCATAGGATTGTTCCAATCCCAAGAACTAGATCATATGTTTCACCGACACTTGTTCTTTCCACTATACTATAGCATTCTTTTATTCTTTTTCCAGCTTAAAGAAAAAGACAAAAAAATCATATATTCCAAAAAAGAGCAGGAACGGGACAATATTTCCACTTATTGTTGGCAACTAGAGTCAGTTGTGTCGCCCTTGAACAAAGCACTCAAAACAAAGTCTCTTCCATTTGGGTGGGATTTAGTTTAACTTAGGTATTCCTTAACCTTTTTATTGAGTCAGTTCTCCCCTGATTGATTATCTCTTCCAATCTTAGGGAGGGTTCGTTTGTGCCTCCTACATGACGAACTTATCCAGAGTCATCATATGCTACCACATAGTCACATTGAGTCGTGCTTTTGTTCAAGGGAAGTTAGCCTGAGCCGACCTCTCTATGGTGTCTCTTGACTCATTTTTCAATTGACCATCCCTAGTTGTCAGTGTCTTGTCTATCATCACATCAACTATATTGGTCCTTTACTCGTGCTGGTTTGAGAAGGTCTCCATTGACTTATTGCTAGCGGGTCTTGTCCTTATCGACGACAACATCTTGCTCTGAGGACAGGCCTAGAGACGCACCCTGGCCCTATTTTCATTATTGATAGGTCACCTTGTGCTCAACATCGATTAGTATTATGGGTCTTTGATTGAGTGGTCTCCCTTGTGTTCGACATCAGCATACACTATCACACATTGGGATTCATGCAGTACCTTGGTTTCCATTTGACCCTATTGGTGGATACCTCACCTCTATGTCAGCTTTCATTATTGGTTGGTTCAAAGGGTTTTTGTCATGCACTAGCCACATCTTGTGTATGCCGGAAACATGCTTCGGTCAAGATACTACATCTTTTTTCGTTCGATTCCTTCCACATTATTGGCCTACGGGTTACACTCGCACTAGATTGATGAAGGATGCCTTAATGCCTTCCTTCTGGTGGATATTTCCCTATCGACTTTGACTCATTGCTCTAGGGCAAAGATCCAGAGTCCATTTGGCAGTACCTTAGGGTTTGCAGTCATTAGTGGCAGATCCTTCGCTATCAATAGTGGGAAACCATCATTGTCTCCTGATTGATAGATTCTTACAAGTGTTCAACTCCAGCTCATCTATTCACAATTGTTAGATTGTACTGGGTACCTTGATGCCCATTATCATTATTGGTGAGTAGTCTCGCGTTTGTTAACGGTATACATCAATGACCGCTAATCAAATGATTTCTCACATGGTCGACTTCGAATCATTTATTCCCATGGTGTAGAAATGTACCACGGCAGTCAGTGAAGACCTCAGGTTGATTCAGCATTTATTGGTTCACTTGACAGTTGCTCCTATTGCTGCTAGTTGATACCACTCCACCTTATATGTTGCAGTCATTCATGGCGACATTCTATATGCTAGCACCTAAGTTTGTAGTGTAGTGCCATCTTACTCCATCATGTTCATTTGGTACTTTTGGGCTCAGTCTTTGATATTAGTGATCCTCTTCATCCTTCAGCATCATTGAAATTCTTATATGTGATATTCAGACATGTAGTTATTTGATGGTGATCAGATGATCCATTATGTATTTTCCAGTGTTTTATACTTGTATACTTAGTGGATCCGCTTGTACTTGATATGCGGACATGCTTTACTTTTTTTTAGCATGGTATTCCCACCTCAGACAGTGTTTTTTTCTAATCTCATTTTGTGGCTTGGCAAGCTGAACTCTGGTGAAGTCCTTCTCAGTTTTTGATAGGTTTTCTTTCCATGCACTTACATAATATATTTCGGACAACATGTACCCCTTTTGATATCATATATTAGGGGGCATCTATTATAGCTCCAAATCTCACTCTTGATGATTGTGATGTTGCACTCATGGCCTAGGGCAACCCCTCCTTCCAGACCTGGTCCAAATATATAAAAAAACAGTGTTTTACTCCCTATATGCGACATTGCCCTGAGCTAAACGCGTGTGTACGCAGGTCTGTGTATACCCAACCTGCATATATGACTTAAAACACTTAAAAAAAAATAAATATCCTTAATATTGGGTGGAGATCATGGGTTTTACCTGTTGATTACATATTAGTGCCCATGGCCCACCTATTCCCAACGAATTCCCAACTAAAAAACTACTTTGGGAGAAGTATAAAAAGGCTTCAATGGGAAGGCCTAAGGGAGGAGAGAATAGAGAGAAAAATCACTTTGTTGAGATTATCCCAGATCAGGTCTGAAGATCCTTGTGCTTCCAACACTTCCCCAATTACAGGAAACCCTTGTTTCCTTGAGTTATGATGTCTTTCCATTTGTGAGATATCCTTGAGTGAGTTATGGAAGGAGCTTGTTGAAGGCTTGAGATTGGACGAATTTGGAGGACGGCTCCACTTGGAGCCTGCAAAAGGAACACTCAGGTGAAATCATTCCTTACTGTACTTTAGTTATCTATAATAAAAGAAACACCTGTCTTGTTCCTGATATAAATCTTCTTCATGCTTATGATATCAATGTTATGATTTACAAATGAATGATTATTTCAATTGTATAACTAACTTTCAATATGCTATGAAGTTGATTTCTTTATGATGTTTAGTCCATATACCGCTGTGCTTTCTTGAATTGATTGTTTCGTAAGTTGAAGGAGCAAAAGGAACTCCAAGAGGGTTTGGACCCTCGCTGGATCTTCCCAAACGAAGGACCCCCAGGTGCACCCCTCTTTGCATAGTTTGTTTATATTAGCATCATGGCTAAATGCTTGTTTTTCTTTATAGATAAACCCTGCTTTGCTAGGGTATTAATCCAAGACCCTAGGGGACTTTGTCCCTAAACATAAGGGCACAACAATGACAATAGTGGGCTTCTATGAGGCGCCATAATAACAATATGGGGGCTACATGGGATCAACAATAACAATAAGGGGGCCACACTAGTATTGAGAGACATTTGTTTGTATGTTTGTAGCCGTGAAAATTCCCAATCACCTACACCAAAACTTCTTTCATTGCGATGTTGATGTGCCTATTGTTTCATTTGATTATGCACAATAGTCAGGTTATCCTTTAAGAGTTGGAGAACTTGTTGTTGATGCTCGATGTGATCTTTCACTGCTTGAACCTTAGAATTTTCTCTTAAAGAGTATGTGATGGATGGTGTATGATATTGTTAGGGTCCAACCCTAACCCCTTTATTTATGTAATAAGCCCAATGGGTTGAGTCAGAGTCATAGTTAGTTAGAAATTCAATAAATCCCGCATTAATAATTGTAAGTGGTTGACCCACATTAGATAAAAGGGACCACAGTTAGATGTAAACATGCCATAGTTAATAAATAAAGTGGTTAATCAGTATTATGCAAGGGACCACTAGTAATTAGGGTTTTGGATGTCATTTAGCTATAAAGAGTCATAGTTAGTAAGGGATACCATCGAGTCTTATTATAATCGAGGTCTGCTTTGCTGGAGGTTGCCTCCTCGAAGAGGCAAGTGAACATTGAATCTTTTTTTGAATAATAAAAATACTTTGCAGTTTTTTCTCATTTCATCTTTTAATTCTATGTTTTGGGCTATACCTTTTCGTATTTTTTGGTATTCTGGATTTCTCGTAGGTCAAGAGCATAACAAGTGGTATCAGAGCACTTTCCAGGGCAAGTTGTACCTCCAATTTTCGCAAAACTATTTTTTAGTCTAGAGAAGTGTTATGTCATCTTTAAACCACAGGATTTGTCATTGAGTGCATAAACCAGTGAAATTGAGGACGCATGCATGCAGGAACTACAAGAGGTGGTCACGCTTGGTGGACTCCCTTGTAACCCCTGTGGGTACCCCTTTGAGTAGTAGCGCATAAACCATGCATAGACTGCACTTCCATGTACCCTCGGGTATATCAAAAGCCTCTTAGGCTCACCTAAAACCTAACCTTAGATAATCCATGAGTCTTCTTGCTACTATAGTACATTGAGAACAAAACTCAGAAATATTACTCACACATACAATAGGGTAGTCGACTAGTACGGGGAAGGGTATGGTCGATCCTCCTTAGTTAGCACCCCGAAATATTGGTCGAGTACTATTGTTGGACCCCTACATATATCGTGATCTGTAGCACCTAGCACTCATTTGTGACCATAGTTCCGTCCGCTATCTAAAGATCACCCTCTACCTTATCTTCCAAATTACATCCAGTAGTTGGGGTTTTTTCGCCATCGTACAACTCAGATTCAGTAGTTGGGGTTTTCACAGTGCAGATCAGGTTGTTTGTGCAGTGAGGGTTTTTTCCGTTTCATTCTAGATCATATTTTCGCAGCACATTCGGCAGGACCAAGACCTTAGGGCTTTGTTGCTATATTCTAGGCCCGATTTTCGAAGGACATTAGGCAGTATCAAGCTTTCTAGAATTTGGCCACTATAGTATTGATCAACATGGAGTAAAACTCGTTTCAGAGTATAAAAAAAAAAGACTGAGACCATCCCATGACACTTGCTAGAGACTTAGCCCATCAGCTTCAGGACGTCGAGCTCGTCACAATGGTACCACTCAGTTGTAAGTCCCTAATTTTCTGGGGGTCCCAAAAAAAATTCTGATGTGACTAAAAGTGACCCACGCCATTAGACTCCCGAGCTCGCCCTCTTTCCAAGAAGACTACTCTTAAGTAATTGACCGAGTCGGTGAATCATAGGTACCAGATCTCAAGTCATGGATTCTGAGAGGATTGACAAACTTGAAAAAAGGTCCTAAGAATTCTAGAGCATCTAGTCATGACATTCACTTCCATGGAAATCACCACCATTCCAACCACCAGATACCCAAGCTAGACATGTACAAATTTGATGGCTCTAACCATGTAGCATGGGTAGCATAAATGGAACAATATTTATCCCTTAATGACATTGCAAGGATGAAACTAAACTACATGTGGGAGCCCTTTACTTCGACCAAGAGAGATGGAAATGGTGGTAGTGGCATAATAAATTTTATCCAGGGAAACTAACTTGGAACATGTTCTTAAAATCCATATGTGATCGCTTTGATCGGGAATCTAATTTTTTAGGTTGTCTCATTAAGCTTTGGCAAATAAGTACAATAAAGGACTACATTGTAGCCTTTGAGAAATTGGCCATCAAAACTGATGGTCTTGGAGATGACTTCTACTTGGAGTGTTTCATCCGTGGCCTAAGAGAAACCATCTGAGCCCATTTCTAGATTCACCACCTAGCTACTTGGTTGGAAACATGTAGGAGGGCCTTAGATGTGGAAATCGCCTTAAACGATCCATCCCATCATCCAAATTTTATCGCCAAGGTGCATCCCACCGAGTCTCAGGACCCCACCCAAACACTTAAGGTTCAAAAGGTGTCACCAACAGAAAAGGTCGAAAGAAGAAAACAAGGATTGTTCTACTACTGTGATGACAAGTACTCCCCTAGACATAAATACAAGGAACCAAAATTATTTCAAATTGGTGTTACTGATAAGAGCTCAGCAGAGAAAGATCCATCCCTTGAGGTGCCTGAGGATGAAATCAATGAAAACCAAACTGACAATGATCCCACAGCTATGCCAGATGAGCCGATTATATCACTGCATGCCTTCGCTAGCATTTCTTCGCCTCAGACTCTCAAAATTTGTGGCTCTATTAAACATCGAAAAGTAGTGGTATTGGTTGATAGTGGTAGCACTCATAGATTTATCCATAAGAGAGTCACAAAAGTTTTTCATTTCTTTGTGAGTGCAATATCTAATTTCCAAGTCCTTATCATTGATGGGGGTAATATTACATGTAAATATTGTTGTGAAAATATTAAGCTTTAGATGGGATACTACCACCTAAAGACCCACATGTTTGCTATTGAAATGGGTAGTTGCGACATTATGTTGGGTGTTGAATGGCTTTGCAGACTGGGCCTTATCACAATGGATTTACAAGAGATATATATGAGCTTTAAGCAGAATGACCACATTCATACATTAAGGGGACTCTAGGGAGGTTCTCCTACTATCACTAGCTTGCATCGAATGGACAATATTTTAAAAAGGGCCATCATGGAGTGATCGCCAAATTTAATGACATCTAGGACATTGAAACCACTACTCCTCATATTCATACTAAGATGCAATGGGTCTTAGATTGCCACTAGCAGGTCTTTGACAAACCTAAAGAGCTCCCACCCTCTAGGGGTGAACATGATCATAGCATCCCTTTGGTTCTAGGGGCCCAACCACCTAATTTCTACCCATATTAATATCCTTTTTTCCAAAATAATGAAATTGAAAACATAATCATGGAACTCCTAGAAGTCGGTGTTATCTGTCCCAGCATCAATCCTTATTCATCTCTAGTGATCATTGTTCTAAAGAAATATGGAGAATGACATATGTGTCTAGAATTTCAGACCCTCAACAAGCTCACTATCAAGGATAATTTCCTATTCCAGTTGTTGATGATATGCTTGATGTACTACATGTTGCTCAATTCTTTACCAAGCTAGACCTCCACTCTGTCTATCACCACATATGCATGAAGGAAGTAGACATTCCTGACACTTCCTTCCAAACTCATGAAGTCCATTATGAGTTCCTAGTCATTCCATTTGGCCTTTGTAATGCTCCACCTACTTTTCAAAGCCTCATGAACCATCTCCTGAAACCATATATCTGAAAATTTGTCCTGGTCTTCTTTGATGACATTCTCATCTACAACATAACTTGGGACAAAAATCTTCAGCATGTAGACCAGATATTACAACTACTCCGAGATCACAAATTATTTTTCAAAGTATCCAAGTGCTTTTTTGGAGTGGAAGAAGTCGAGTATTTGGGACACATTGTGGGTCATGGAGGAGTGAGGGTTGATCCAAGATACATTCAGGTAATGCAAGATTGGCCCCAACCAAAAATCTTGAAGAGTTTGAGGGGATTCTTGGGTCTCACTGGCTACTATCGTAAATTTGTCTGCAATTATGGGCACATTACTATACCCCTCACTAATATTATCAAGAAAAATTCATTTCTTTGGAATGATGCAGCTCAGCAGTCCTTCTTGGCTCTCAAACAAGCCATGTCCTCCGCTCCCGTATTGGCCCTTTCATACTTCACCAAAACTTTTGTGGTTGAATGTGATGCTTCCGGTACTGGTATTAGCATTGTATTAATGCAGGAAGGTAGACCATTGGCTTTGACTAGCCCACAACTCGGTGGAAAACATCTGGTTCGATCTACTTATGAGAAAGAAATGATGGCCATCTTACATGTAGTAGACACCTAGCAGCCATATTTTTTGGGGCGATGTTTCCAAATCCGCGCAGACCATCAAAGCCTAAAATATTTTTTGGAGCAACGTCTATCATCACCATAACAAAATAATGGCTTGTGAAAATGATGGGATATGATTATGAGATAATTTACAAGAAAGGGTGTGATAATGTAGTAGTTAATGCTTTATCACGCTAATTTGAGCATGAGAGAACCCTGCCATTGATCTCTCTACCCATACCAGATTAGATTTAAGAGGCCCACAAGGAATGGTTCTCCCACCCCTCTCTTTCACAACTCATTAATAACTTGAGAGAAGATCCTGATTCCTCAGCCAACTACTCTTGGAAGGATGAGATTCTTCACTACAAGGATCAAGTAGTTATATCACTGGGATCCACCCTCAAAACCCACATCCTTGACGAGCTGCACTCATCTCCAATTGCAGGACATTCAAACTTTCATAAAAATTATGCACGCACATGTCGTTCTTTCTTTTGGACTCGCATGAAAAACAACATTCTTACTTTTGTAGTTGAATGCGATGTGTGCCAACATAACAAAGGGGAAATAGTAAAGTTATCGGGAACCTTACAACCATTGGCACTCATTGCCTCTGTCTAGATAGATGTTTCCATGGATTCCATCACTAGTCTCCCAAAGTCATGAAACAAATGAGTCATCATGGTGACTGTGGACAGAGTTTCTAAATATGCTATTTTTTGCACTCTACCACACCCATTTACCCCCACTTTGGTGGCTCAAGTTTTCTTGGACTAGATCTTCAAACTGCATGCCATGCCAACTTCCATTGTATCTAATCGAGAACCCACTTTCACCAGCAAATTTTGGCAAGAACGTTTCAAGCTACAGGGAACGCAACTCCAACCAAGTACCACTTATCATCCCCAAATCGACGGTGAAACAAAAGCAATCAACAAATGTTTGGAGACATATATAAGGTGCTTCACTTCAAAAAAGAAACATCAATAGGTACAGTGGCTACTTTTAATTGAATGGTGGTATAATACTAACTATCATGGAGCCACCAAGATGACTCCATATGAGGTAGTGTATGGCCAACTTCTACCTTCAACTATAGGCAGTTGATCAACTCCTATAGAACCGTGCCGCCATGATAGCTCATCTCAAAGATAATCTACACCAAGATCATAACCAAATGACGCAACAAGAAGACCAACATCATTCTGAGCCTACATTTCAAGAAGGGGATCAGGTATTCCTGCAACTCCAACCATATAAGAAAATGTCTATTAAAGAAAAGGGCTCCTAGAAACTAGCACCAAAATTCTATGGACCCTATCAAATACTTCAGTGCATAGGAGTAGTCTCCTACAAACTGGCCTTGCCACCTACTTCGAAAACCCATCTGGTCTTCCATGTATCATGCCTCAAGAAAGTGGTGGGGAAAAATTAGATATTTCAAACAAGTTTACCCAAATTGGATGAGGAAGGCTCACTTTGGCTCTGACCAGAACAGACCCTCGGTACTCATGAAAGACATATCCATGGATGCACGATCAAGGAATTCCTTATCAAGTGGAAAGACACATGTACAAAAGATGTGACCTGGGAACCAGCCACTATTCTTCAATAGTTTCCACAGCTTCAGACTTGAGGACAAGGTTGCTTTTGATGGGGGAGGGCATGTTAGGGTCCAACCCTAACCCCTTTATTTATGTAATAAGCCCAATGGGCCAAACCAGATTCATAGTTAGTTAGAAATTCAATAAATCTCATAATTAATAATTGTAAGTGGCTGACCCGCGCTAGAGAAAAGGGACCACAGTTAGTTGTAAACAGACCATAGTTAATAAATAAAGTGGTTAACCTGTGTTATGCAAGGGACCACTAGTAGTTAGGGTTTTGGATGTCATTTAGCTATAAATAGTCATAGTTAAAGGAAATATCATCGATTATTATTGTAATCGAGCTCTACTCTACTAGAGGTTTCCTCCTCGAAGAGGCAAGTGAACATTGAATTTGTTTCTAAATAATAAAAATACTTTGCAGTTTTTTCTCATTTCATGTGATAATTCTATGTTTTGGGCTACATTTCTTCGTATTTCTGGTATTCTGGATTTCTCACAGGTCAAGAGCATACCAAATATCCATAAAGGACCATCAATAGGTTCATTTTTTCCACAGTATGGAAGGAAGTATTATGTCACCATTCAGCTAGAGGTAACCACTTGACCCATTGTGTTTGTTTATCAGATACAAAGCAACGAAGATATCCTTCCAAACATTTATTCACTATCTCAGTTTTCACATCAGATTTAGGATGATAAGATGAGCTATGAGCTAATTTAGTACCAAGGCAAGAAAATAATTTTGTCCAAAAATTTCTCGTGAAAATGGGATCTCTATCACTGACTATAATCTTTGGATTTCCAAGAAGATTTTGATTGTTTCAATAAATGTAGTAGCAATTATATTGACTTTAAAGGGATGAGAATGCAAAAAAGTTTCCATAATTGGTATGTCTATCAACTACCACCATGATTACACTATTTCCTTCAAACTTGGGTAAATCTGTGATGAAATCGATTGGGACCTCCTCCCAATGCTGACTTGGAATGGCTAAAGGTTGTAATAGACCTGAGGTCTTAATGGTATCAACTTTATTTTGTTGGAAAACCAAACATTCCGCCACAAACTTCTGAATATCATATTTAAGGTCATCCCAAAAAAAATCCTTCTTGATCCTATGGTAATTTTTAAAAATCCCAAGTGCCCTCCTAAGGGAGAGGTGTGAAATTCCAAAAGAATCTTTTGTTTTAGTTGGGAATTCTTACAAAGATATAAGTGATTGTTGTACCATAATGAATCATTTTTCCATATAAATGTATTAGATGTATTGGGATCTTGTCGCAACTTTTGAATACGTGACCACACCTCTTCATCATTCTTCCATTCATCCCTTGCTTCAGTTATCCACTTAGGTTGGATAATAGAAATGGCACAAAGAAATTCTTCCACATTCTCATCCTTTCTTGAGAGCGCATATGCAACAAAAATTTTCTTCCCTTTTTTGTAGATTATTTCATAGTCATAACCCAACATATTTGTCACCCATATTTTCTTCTTTTCTAAATATAATCTTTGTTCCAAAAAGTATTTAAGACTATCATGATTTGTTTTAACCTTGAAGTGTCTTCCCATTAGGTAAAGTTGCCATTGGTTTAGTGCGTGTAGTATTGCCAACATTTCCTTCTCATAAATAGGTTTTTGTAAATACTTTCCTTTGATTAGATGACTTTTAAAAGTATGTTCAAATGCATTCATTGCTTCTGGAGTCCAAAAAAATGCATATTTTTCAGTAATGATGTTAGAGGTGCCACTATTCTTCCATAATTCTTAACAAACTTGTGATAATACCCTGTCAACCCGAGAAATCCTCGAAGATGCTTTATGGTTGTGGGGATTTTCCACTCCTTAATGGATTTAATTTTTTTAGTGTCTAGCTTAACACCCTCATGAGATACAATATGACACAAATATTCCACCTCCTGTACTCCAAAGAAACATTTGGAGGTTTTTGCATATAATTGTTTCTCCTCCAATAGCTTGAGCACACTGTCAACATGTTGAACATGATACTTCCAAGACTTGTAGATTAGTATATCATCAAAAAATACTAACACAAATTTTCTAAGGAAGGGTTTGAAAATGGAATTCATCAAACCTTGAAATGTGGAAGGTGCATTAGTAAGGCCAAAAGGCATGACTGAAAATACATAATGACCCTCATGAGTTATGAATGTTGTTTTCATAACATCTTCAATCTTCATTCTAATTTGATGATATCCTAAACCAATACCCAACTTGGTGAAGTAAATTGCTCCATGTAATTCATCCAACAATTCATCAATGACAAGAATGGAAAATTTATCTTTAATAGTGATTTTTTTGAGCTCCCTATAATCTGGACACGTATGCCATGATCCATCTTTCTTGTGCACTAATACTACTGGAGTAGAGAAAGAATTTTGACTAGGTTGAATAATAGTAGCCTATAGCGTTTCCGCAAACATACGTTCAATTTCACTCTTTTGGGCATAAGGATATGTGTAAGGCCTTATGTTTGGAGGAACACTTCCTGGAATTAAATGAATAGCATGATCATGATCATGAAGGGGTGGGAGGCCTTTGGGAGTCTCAAAATCCTTGGAATGATTGTCCAAGACTTTTTGGAGATCTGGAAAAATAGATGATTTAGATGTTTGAACCTCTAGTGAGTTGATTATATTTCCTTGTTTCCCTACAATACCCCTTGATTAAACTTCCTTTCCTTCCCAAAAAAATTTCAAGAAAAGTTCTTGAAAATTCAAAGCTATCATCCCCAAAGATTGTAACCATTGGAATTCTTGTACAACATCAGCACCACCCATTGGAATGGAAAGAATTGGACTATTCAATACATATTTCCCTATGGTTAGCTTGATATTATGGCGCTTTCCAGAGAAATTTATAGTTACTCCATTTGCAACCATCGTTTGACACTTTGGTGTTGCATATAAGAAGCGATCCAATTCCTTAGCTATCTTACAATGAATAAAATTATGTGTACTACCTGAATTAGTAAACACTATTACATTTTTCTTCTTGATATATCCTTTTATCTTGATAGTTTGAGGAGTGTTAATTCTTACCAATGCATTACAAGATATGGTTGGATTCATTTTTTCTTTCTATTGGGTTGGTTCCTGGTGTATGTCCTCCTCTTTTGATGTTTTGTGTTCCTTTTCTTCCTCCTCTTCGTAATCTATGTAGAATAATTTCTTCTCAACACATTTATGACCTTTAATGTATTTTCTATCACAACTATAAGAAATCCCTTTTTCTCTTTTTTCCTTGAATTTTTGTGGTGTCAACCTTGTAGGTTGTGGAAGACTAGGAGCAATAACACTTTCATCTTGATAGTTGTGAGTGGTAGACTTTGTTGTTGCCATAATTTTTCTTTCAATTTTTCTTTCCACCCTGAATGCCTTCTCCAATGAATCAGGTTCCCAAAGGTGAACCTCATGTTGGATGTTATATTTTAAATTCCCTGTAAATACATCAATCCTATGCTCTTCTGTAATATCAGTTTCCCTAATATTCAATTTGTGGAAGTCTTCAATGTGCTTTGTCATTGAACCCTCTTGTTTGAGATTTATCAATTGGCTAAAGAAGGTGTTGCTCTTTGTATCTTCATAATGTGCTAGCATTTCCTCTATAAAAATTGACTTGTTCAAAATTGGTTTAGAAGAACAAAGCCATATATATACAAACTAATTGGGTTCTAAATATAGAGATGCAATACATACCTTTTGTGAGGGTTGCACATCTTGTAGATGAAAATATTTCTCCATATATAGTATCCATGTTATCAAATCCTTGCCATCAAACTTCCTCAAATATATATTTGGAATGTGGTGGTTCTTAAAACCCACATTGGATTCTCTAAAATCATAATTCCTATTAATTTTGTCCTCATCATGATTTTCATGGATACCTTGTCACCATCTGGAAGCCTTTCTTCCAACAACTTTGTTAATCCTTCCATCTTGACATTCATCATTACTTCCATGTCTTCTTTTAAACCATTCATGTCACCTTTTATTTCGATTTTTAAACCATCCATGTCACCTTTTAATCCATACATGTCCCCTTTTATGCCATCCATGTCATCTTTGGTTTCTCTTAGTGAGAGCAAAATTTATTGCATTTGGTTCCGTAATTCTGATATATCCTGTTGCAATTCTTCCTCTTCATGCACCATACTAGAGTTTTATGAGGGCTTAATGGGTGTATAATTATTATTTTTTTGAGAAATTTTAGAACCCAATACTTATATATATGCTTTAATATGCCCTTTGAATCACTTCAAACTGATTTTTCAAACAAAACCTAAGAAAAATTTAAAAAATACACACATTTTTCTTGTTTTTTAGGAGCTCGATATTGAAATTGTTGTATCTCTGTAATTTTGGATTTCCAAGCTCCGAAATTAGGCCATGTGGTTGCCCTATGAATATTCTTTTCAATGCCACAATTCAAACCAATATTGGATTCTTCATTATAGAGTTATGGCAATTCTCCCATGATGGCCTCATTATGGACTAGTTCAATAGAGAGAAGTTATATGGGGTGCCACGTGTCACTGTTTCAACCTTCAGATCTAAAATTGCTACAAGGAAAACAAAAGTTTGTGCATTTTTAGAAAAATTTTACATAATTCAAAATCAATGCCTGAAATGAATGTTATGATGATTTTAGCTAGGTCACCTGTTTGAGACTAAATTTTGGATCCTGCAAAAACCTTAACTTATTCGGGCCATATATCAGAAACTATAGTGAACCAAGATCTGAAATTCTAGAACAAAGTTCACCACAATTTCAGCTTAATGTGGTCACAATTGTAGCTTATGAATCTTTGTAGAAAAAGGGTTATAGCGAAAATTCCATGATGCCCTGTTTGAAGTAGTGAAGCCCTAGAATCTAAAGCTCTGATACCAAATGTTATGAAACTAGATAACAAAAAGATAGATCAATGACTTAAAAAGTATCCTCTTCAAGGGGGAAACCTTTTTTACATTACATAAATGAACAATTCTTGGATGATACAAATGACAATACCTCTTTTGTATATATAGGAGTCTAAGGGGTGACAATATAATCATAGCATACATAAAAACAATAATGTAAGGCCACAACAATAACAATAGCGGGCTTCTATGGGGCACCACAATAACAATATGGGAGCTACATGGGCACAACAATAACAATAAGGAGGCTACACTAACAATAACAATAAGGGGGCTACACTAGTATTATAGGGACCTAACAAAATGATTCCAAAGACAAATGAAAATTAATTTAAATGGATATATCTAATAAAAATAGGTTTTAAAAATTTCATGAGATGATATGTCAAACATGTTCAGAACAACCTGCACAATAGAGTTGTTTTTTATTTTCCAGCTTAAACCAACAGTCTATATTTTAAGCATAACGTTTTGTTTGATAATAGATTGAATTGATTTATATTGGATATTAAAGTAGAATAATGTGGCTATATTCAATAGAAAGAGAGCTTGAATACAAGAATAATTGATGGGTCAGATATGCCAATGAACAACTCGAAAAACAAATTTTTAAGAGTGTTGATTTGCGATAGGCAATCAATATTTTGATCATTAATTTCTCATATGATATTGAAATCGCGTGATTAAAATTTCCTTGTAAACTATATTCATAGGAGAACATTTAATAGAAACAAATTTTCAAGATTTATTAATTTAGGTATCCAAAAACTGACTGTACAAACTCTATCCCTAAGCTGCCTACTAGACACCCTGTCAATGTTTTGGTGATAACTTTTTTGTTTGAGATCCAAATTGAGTGATTCAAATTGGGTTAGAAACTAAAAATCAAGGATATTCATGATAGAAACAGGTTTTTAAAATATATCCCCATTTGATCTCTTAACCATCACTATCACGTTTGTGTTTTCAATGCTTACATCAAGCCAATATGCCATAAAGTTTAATAAACAAGCAATTTTTTTCCAAATAGTGATCCGTATGGATATGAATGTTCATTGGAATATGTTTTTGAATATAATATATCTAAATAAAATTTAATAACTCAAGGATATATCATTTATGTTGATTTACAGAGCGCGTTGCAAATAAACACTACAATATATTTTATTGTGAGTAATAAATAAAGATATATATATATATATATATATATATATATATATATTAATATATATATATATATATATATATATACACATGTTTTTCTTTACTATCCTACTCTCATACTTTGAAAAATAAAATATACTTATGTATATGAGTACTTCCAATGGAGCCATTTTTTAAACAAGGCCTCAAGTATGTATATACCCAAATTTGAAAAATGCATTTTAATAAATACCAAGGTATGAGATACCAACTTCCCTAGTAAGGATGGTGCCAATAATTACTGAAGTGTGGAGTTATGTTGTGAACAAATGACAAAGTGAAACAAAGCTTCAATATATCATTTTATTTCTTGATTTACCATAGTTGTCATATCATGGAGTTCTTCAAAAAATTGAGTTTCCAATGTCTCGTTGATCTCGTTTGCTTGTTGGTATGGACCAGAAGAAACTTCATTTTTTTCTATGACTTCTACAACTTTTGGATTTGAAACCTTCACAAATCTAGCATATGCTTTTTGAAATGGTGTAGGTGAGATAGGATGGGTGGGAACCGTGGGTAATTTTTACAGTTCAACATTGTAAGCATGTTGTACTGATTTATTATTGTGAGAGTGTGTAATGGATTGATTAAGAAATTGTGTAAGGCATGGAGGATTATGATGATGTAGTTGATTGGGTTGTGGAGTTGATATTGATACGTAAGCAAGATGTTGTTGAGAGTTGTTGAAGAGTATGGATGATATGTTTGTGTGCAAGATGAGGGAAGGTAGTCATGTAACCATAAGCTGGGCCATGCCAAAATTGTGGGAAAAGTTGTTGGGGGTTAAACTGAGATTGCCACAACCACAATGGTACAAAAGTATTACATGATGGATTATGAAAGTAAGAAAGTGGAAGGATAGAGTTTTGAATCATACGTGTCAGTCATGGTTTCCCTAACTATGAGCTTGCTACAACTTCTAGATCTCTTTGGTATGTTGCTTTCATCCCAGGTAAGGGAGAGTAGATATTCGTGGAATGGATCAAGTCAAATATCCTAGATGATTTGATACTATTCAAAGGATATGATCCAAACTTATGTAGGAATGCAACAAAATACAGATATACACATAAACATAGAGATGCAGTAGAAATAAAACCTCATTTCATTAATATCAAAGAACTGAAATATGCTTACATACAGAAATGGAAATCAACTAGCTTGGGCAATGGTAGCTTATGTCTGAGAAGAGATTTGATTGCTACATGCCTCTACACTGTGTTACAATGAGGCTCAAGGGCCTTTTTATTATTGAACAAGAAGGGAAAACCCTAAAAAACCAAAACCATAACCCCAGGAGATGGAAGACCAAGAGTTTGTGGGCCTCGTTGGGGTTAGTTGGGCAACCAACTTCCCGACGTCGTAACTTGGTCATATTATCTCCAATTTGGCGTGTACGATACCTCATTGGAAATATCTCTCCAATTACTACAGGATGTTTTGTAGTCCCTTGCCTATGGTTGTGGGCTTGCTACGGACTTCAAAAAAACATCGTTTAGGGGGTCCAAATTGCTTTAGAAGTTTAGGACTTGAAAAAGTGCTAAAAAAAAGTAAATGCTGCTATAAACAAGGAAACTAGTGAAACCGACAGGAAGTCTAGGTGGAATAGGTGGGTGGCCACCAATATCCACCTGGATCAGTCCTCCATCCTTAGGAAGCAATGGTCCCCATTGCATGCAGAGCCTTCATGAGGTGAGGAAAAATATGTTGAACCTTGTGCCTGGTGAACCACATGCCTTGGTGAAGGAGTTGGCCTGCTTTGATAACTCAATATAATTGGATCCTCTGTTGGTGAGTTTTCTTGATCTACATGTCAATGATCTAATCATTTGTGGATTGTTCCATGCAGTTTGGGCTTAACTCTATTGGTTTGAGTTGTTCTGCAATGTCATATCTGTCCAGCAGTGGTGGAAAGTATGACCGAAGGCGGTCGACATTGAATAATGGGTGCAAGCCAAGGAACGGTGGAATGCTGAGCTCAAAGGCACTGTCCCCTACAACCTTGGTGATGGTGTATGGCCCGTATTATAGCGGATGAAGCTTGCAGTGGGGCCCAATGAGGTGTTCCTTCTGTGGATGTAGCCAAACTTTGTCGCCCACCTAGAAATTGTGTGGCACTCGATGTTGATCATGTCACTTCTTGTGCTTAGCATTGCCTTTGTCCAATATTTCATGGACTTGCTAGCAGATGCGCTGAATGCACTCAATGAAGTTCTTAACCCTGTCGGCTTCGAATTGGACATGAGCCATATCTAATTGAGTAGCTCCAAATGGTATGGCCACATCAATGGGACATAGTGGTTGGAATACCAATCCCACCTAAAAACGGTTGTGGCCAGTTGAGCTATGGACAACTCTATTGGAGTTATGTTGGACATAAGGGAGGATTTCATCCCATGTGTGTGGATGCTTTGAGTTGTGCATGCGCAGAATGTATACAATCATCCTGTTGACAACCTTTGTCTGGCCATCAGTTTGGGGGTGGAAATTTGTGGACTTAGTGAGCTCGGTATCCAACATCGACCAAAGAATTGACCAAAATGTACTTAGGAACCTTCTGTCCCAATCTAAGATAATGGATTGTGGGATCCCAAAGAGTATCCACATTCATTCAAAAAAGAGCCTAGCAATGGCTTTTGTTGTGATACTCTTCTTGCACACTGCCAAAATGGCCATCATAGAAAATTTATCGATGACCACAAAAATGCAGTCATTGCCATGCTTAGTAGAAGGATGTCCTAATATGCAATCCATGGAGATGGATTCCCAAGGTTGACTAGGAGTAAGAAAAGGAGTATATAGGCCTTTCTTCTTGACAGTCAATTTGGAAATGGCACAGGGAGTGATGGATCTGATGTACTTCCCAACATCTTGTTGAAGGTTCGTGTTGGGTAGCGAATCCCCCCATAGCAAGTTTTTGGGGCTTAAAGCCCGAGTTTTGGTCAATGTAATGTAAAGACCCCGTGAAATGTGGGTGTGGAGCATGAGAGTCTAGGGTTGTGTTGAAGCCTCGAAAATCATTGCACCAACATTGGGGGAAACCACCCGGTCCGGACCTTAGTGCAGCTCCTTTTCCGTTTGGGGTAGTGGCTCCGACTGGGGATAATGGGACCAGTTTCCCAGAAATAAATAAATGGGATGAATGAATACTTCGTAGATGATAGTAGCGATAGGTGAATGACTAAAACTATTGACAGAAATGTAAGTAAATAAAACTATCATGGGAATCTATTTGAACTTCTAAAGCGTAGCTTTTGATGTTCTATATCTTAAAATTACAATTATATAGATACTGCATTCTCAAAACATAGATATTAAATCAATCAAGATTGCTGTACCTAAATAGTTAGATACAGTGATTAAAGCGATACTACTAAACTTTAAAGGTTCATACCATCAATGCATACATGATTAAAAATAAGGCATATCATTTGAACATCCAATAGTGGTATGAGCAAGATTTCCTGTTGTTATGCATGCATACAATTAATGATAGCAAAAATAATTACGTAGCGAAATCATATACACAGAATGAATTCAAACAAAGGATAAAAATACCATTTGAATCGTAAGCCACTCTCGATATGAATCACTATGTATAGCTTCTACTCCAACGCGTAAACAATCTTTACATCAATGACAGTAGTGCATAATTGAATCAAGAAATTTCTTCATTAGAGTAAAAGCAAGCGGTCGAGTTTCATAAAAAATATAAAGGCTGAAGCACAATAGTGCAAACTTCAGTCTGTTAAGTTTTATACAAAATTTTATGACCCTTTCTAAATGCATGAAAGGGTCTATAAATACTATGCTAATTTAAAATATCTACAAAAACAGAAAAGCTAACTAAGATGATGTCAATAAATTCTTGTTGCTATTTTTTCTGGCAATCGGAGGAGCTGTATGATGAATCACTCTATCGGCTGTTTCCCCTTAAACCTGAGTTGATTGATGGCGAGCATTGGCTCAACTTCAGGAGGTTTGTTGAGCCTGGAACTGAGCTGGGCAGCGTAGGTGGAGTCTTGGATATCGGGGATCATGCATTGAATGGCATCAGTTAAGCATTTGAGAGCAGATCGTTGCTCATGTGGCTTGATTAGAAACCGCCAATATGCATCCATGTCTAAAGAGTTAACCGTGGTGATTGATCTTGCTCTGTCCTCTAGATCAGGGTAGCATGTTTGTTCCAATGTATTTGCAGTAGTAATTTTGTCAGGCGTGCATTGGGAAACAATATTGGCCAAATATAGAGTATCATTTACTAGATCGGCCAAATTACCAGCGGTTAATGTACATCTTGATGCTGCCCTTTCTGCCTTTAATATTTGTGTCTGCCATTCTGTAAACAATATATTTTTATGGACTTCCAATATCCGAGGCAAATTGGCTTCCCTACCTGACTTTGAATCTTGCCATTCAAGATAGTTTGAGATATCTTCTTCGGATTGATTATATTCTTCTCTAATATTTTCTACCTGCTCACTTACAGTCATAGCTAACTCACAGAGTGGTTCCGCCTGAGAGAGGGATTGCGCCAAGAGTTTAACTTGGGACACAAGCGCTTTGTTGATTATCATTGCCTCTTTTTTGAATTCTTGTATTTGCGCATCTCCCTTGGTGGCTTCTAACTGTGTTGTAATTTGAGCAATATGTTCATCTTTAGCCTTTAAAGATTGCTCATTTTCTGCTTTTAGCTGCTCTAATGCCTCTGTCAACTCACTTTGTCTCTGTATGGCTGCCTAGGTGATCCTCTGTTTCTCCTCCTGCCATTGCTGCATCAATTGGCTGTTGATTTTCTGCTGTTCCAAAAGCTGCTCGCTTGCGCGCACTGTTTCTTGTTGGTGTTCTGCTAATCGCTGCTCACCTTGTGTTACCTTTTGTCTGACATCTGCTAATTCTGTTTGAAGAGTGAAAATCTCCTGGTCCTTCTTCTTTAAGAGAACTGTTACCTCTGATGCCTTGTCAATAGTGGCAGCTGAATAAGCTCCTGCATATTGTGATAACTTGGTTAGGTCATCAGAAGGATCGAGTTTTTCCCTCCAAACTACATTGCCCGTAAGTGATTGTTCAGGGAAGAGGGAAGGTTGATCAATCCTCTACCTCTTTCTTGATCGTTTTACTACGGCTTTATGCTTAGGGCTGTAGAAGACGTTTAGTGGAGGAATGTCTTCTACCAGAAGAGTAATTTGGTCGCTGGGACCTTTTGGAATTAGCTCTACGTTCATAACTTTGGGTGGGCCGGTGGCTGTGGTCAAAGCCTGGGATGAGGCTTCTTTCTGTATGCCGCTGCTCTTAGGAGTCTCGGTATTTTGTGAATCCTTAACTCCACCGATGATAGTACTAAAATGTTGCCATTCCTTTTGCAGCTCGGGGTCTGTGACAGTACCTTTATTATTATCGGTGGTATTTTGCTTGGACTGGGACTCCTTTAGCAGTTGTTCCTGTTTCTCCTTCTCTTGTTGCTCATGTTCCTTCTGGTGGATCTCTTCCTGTTCCTTTCTCAGTCTATCTTCCTCTTCCTTTCTTAAACGTTCTGCCTGCTCTTCCTTCAGTTTTTCCTCTTGGTTTTTCTTCTGCTGTTCCTCCTGCTCATTGATTTTGGTTTTCAGTGTAGCAGGGGGTTCTTTCTGTCGTTGCTGACCAGGCTCGCTTGAGGACGGCGGTTGGGTTGGCATTATTAAGTTCAGGGGCAGAGTTTGCAACCTCTGCTCCCTGAGCTTATTGAACTCAAATAACCCTTCGTCATTATACCTTTTTCTAGCAAGCTCTTTAGCATGACCAATTGATTCCGCAGAGATAAAAATATCATCAAAAATATCTTCTTTATGCTCAAATGTTGATAATTTGGCATGTTCTAGAGCGGCGTGTGCATATTTTTTTGGGTCATATGCTCTGTTTGGTAGTATAGGAAGGTTTAGGGATTGAATTTTCATGGCTTCATTTTCTGCATGTTTCAAATCATGCAAGGTAAAGACTCCACATTTGAAAGGAAAAGTTGGCCAGCCCCTTTTTTGCCTTAGCCTAAGAGTCTGTGTAGTACTTTTGGCTGAAAGTTGGTAGGCAATTTCTCGGGCCAATAATTTGTCAGGAACATATAAGGGAAGGACATGGGGATTGGCTTGACTGCCATAAATCCTAACATACGTAAAATATTCTTCCCGAAACCAACTACCCACTGATGGCAGGTCAAAAGAGGCTAAGTAGGAGATCTTAGGAATGGGCTTATTAAAAATGGCATAATAGATAGGAATCATGAAACCGTTACAGATATGATACAAGTGATTCTTATGAGACGACTTCCACATTTTGCGATGGTAAATATGGATGGGGGAGGGGTCCTATGCGGTCCATCTCCAACCGAGAATGGGGAATTCGGAATTAAAACACAAGGTATCCAAAATATAAGCACTGTAATAAAATGGAGGGATTATCCTCTCGCTGACTCTGGTCTGATTTCTATATTCTTTAATAGCAAGGGCAAGCTTATCCGAAAGGATAGTGGCCCAATCCATAATCCAACTGTTGACTGCCGCTTCCATGAGGGGAACCATTTCGA
>APFE030068228.1:93593-124254 GCA_000404065.3 Pinus taeda
CCTATATTAGGTTGGGCGAACCTACCTATGGTTTTTCGGTCCATGGTTTTGGACGCGATGGTTTTCGGTCCATGGTATTGGATGCTTTGGCATGTATAAATATGTATTGTAACATTGAAAGGAATAATAATGAAAAAATCAAGCTGGTAGTCTCGGTTTTGAGATCCAGTGGGAAATCTCTGTGTATATGTGTTTTATGTGTTATGCTCTCGCATTTTTATTTTTTCTTTGATTTAGAATTCGTATGCAGGTAATTTCTGTACGGGGTTAAAACCTACAGTAGCTATAGACCATCAGTTACAAGTATATCTTTGATGGTCGACTCCCCTCCAGATTCCTTAAATGTTAAATTACTTAATTCCTCTAAATCATCCCCATCAAGTTCCAAGTTTATCTTTCCACAAGCCATGACTTCATGGGATCCCAACTCATGTATGTGATCCAAGGTAATCTGATCTAGGTAGCCCTTAGTCAGTTGTCCTGTTGAGAACAAGACCTTTTTGACAACTTATAAGTTGTTATCCTCTCGTCATTATCGGTGAAGGAAAAATCATTGATAAACTATGCTTCCATATGGCCCCATTCATTGTTCTATCATCTTATCTCCTCCTTCGTGTACCATGCCTACGGAAATGTCCCCAAAGTGTGGACAAATCTATGCACCCAATTTTTTCCAGAAGTCCTTCTCTGATCCATCTAGACTTACGGTCTTGTAGGTGTTCTTGAGGGTCAGTATTCCCTCGATGCTTAGCAAAACTGGGTAGCTAGTCTTATGAATATCAGAATATGACCACCAATGTTGTCTTAACCTCCTATCACTCTGTTGATGCCTCGAAAATTGTTGCACCAACATTGGGGGAAACCACCCGGTCTGGACCTTAGTGCAGCTCCTTTTCCATTTGGGGTAGTGGCTCCGACTGGGGATAATGGCACCAGTTTCCCAGAAATAAATAAATGGGATGAATGAATACTTTGTAGATAATAGTAGCGATAGGTGAATGACTAAAACTATTGACAGCTATGTAAGTAAATAAAACTATCCCGGGCATCTATTTGAACTTCTAAAGCGTAGCTTTTGATGTTCTATATCATAAAAATACAATTATATAGATGATTGCATTCTCAAAACACAGATATTAAATCAATCAAGATTGTTGTACCTAAATAGTTAGATACAGTAATTAAAGCGATACTACTAAACTTTAAAGGTTCATACCATCAATGCATACATGATTAAAAAAAATGAGGCATATCATTTGAACATCCAATAGTGGTATGAGCAAGATTTCCTGTTATTATGCATGCATACAATTAATGATAGCAAGAGTAATTACGTAGCGAAATCATATACACAGAATGAATTCAAACAAAGGATAAAAATACCATTTGAATCGTAAGCCACTCCCGATATGAATCACTATGTATGGCTTCTACTCCAACGCATAAACAATCTTTACATCAATGACAGTAGTGCACAATTGAATCAAGAAATTTCTTCATTAGAGTAAAAGCAAGCGGTCGAGTTTCATAAAAAATATAAAGGCTGAAGCACAATAGTGCAAACTTCAGTCTGTTAAGTTTTATACAAAATTTTATGATCCTTTCTAAATGCATGAAAGGGTCTATAAATACTATGCTAATTTAAAATATCTACAAAAACAGAAAAGCTAACGAAGCTGATGTCAATAAATTCTTGTTGCTATTTTTTCTGGCAATCGGAGGAGCTGTATGATGAATCACTCTGTCAGCTGTTTCCCCTTAAACCTGAGTTGATTGATGGCGAGCATTGGCTCAACTTCAGGAGGTTTGTTGAGCCTGGAACTGAGCTGGGCAGCGTAGGTGGAGTCTTGGATATCGGGGATCATACATTGAACGGCATCAGTTAGGCATTTGAGAGCAGATCGTTGCTCATGCGGCTTGATTAGAAACCACCAATATGCTTCTATGTCTAAAGAGTTAACCGTGGTAATTGACCTTGCTCTGCCCTCTAAATCAGGGTAGCATGTTTGTTCCAATGTATTTGCAGTAGTAATTTTGCCAGGCATGCATTGGGAAACAATATTGGCTAAATATAGAGTATCATTTACTAGATCAGCCAAATTACCAATGGTTAATGTACATCTTGATGCTGCCCTTTCTGCCTTTAATATTTTTGTCTGACATTCTGTAAACAATATATTTTTATGGACCTCCAGTATCCGAGGCAAATTGGCTTCCTTACCTGACTTCGAATCTTGCCATTCAAGATAGTTTGAGATATCTTCTTCGGCTTGATTGTATTCTTCTATAACCTTTTCTACTTGCTCACTGACAGTCATAGCTAACTCACAGAGTGGTTCCGCCTGAGAGAGGGATTGCGCCAAGAGTTTAACTTGTGATACAAGCGCTTTGTTGATTATCATTGCCTCTTTTTTGAATTCTTGTATTTGCGCATCTCCCTTGGTGGCTTCTAAATGTGTTGTAATTTGAGCAATATGTTCATCTTTAGCCTTTAAGGATTGCTCATTTGCCGCTTTTAGCTTCTCCAATGCCTCTGTCAACTCACTTTGTCTCTGGATGGCTGCCTGGGTGATCCTCTGTTTCTCCTCCTGCCATTGTTGCATCAATTGACTATTGATTTTCTGCTGTTCCAAAAGCTGCTCGCTTGCGTGCACTGTTTCTTGTTGGTGTTCTGCTAATCGCTGCTTAGCTTGTATTACCTTTTGTCTGACATCTGCTAATTCCGTTTGAAGAGTGAAAATCTCCTGGTCCTTCTTCTTTAAGAGAACTGTTACCTCTGATGCCTTGTCAATAGTGGCAGCTGAATAAGCTCCTGCATATTGTGATAACTTGGTTAGGTCATCAGAGGGATCGAGTTTCTCCCTCCAAACTACATTGCCCGTGAGTGATTGTTCAGGGAAGAGGGAAGGTTGATCAATCCTTTGCCTCTTTCTTGATCGCTTTACTACTGCTTTATGCTTAGGGCTGTAGAAAACATTTAGTGGAGGAATGTCTTCTACCAGGAGCGTAATTTGGTCGCTAGGACCTTTTGGAATTACTTCTACGTTCATAACTTTGGGTGGGCCGGTGATTGTGTTCAAAGCCTGGGATGAAGCTTCTTTCTGTATGCCGCTGCTCTTAGGAGTCTCGATATTCTGTGAATCCTTACCTCCACCGATAATAGTACTAAAATGCTGCCATTCCTTTTGCAGCTTGGGGTCTGTGACAGTACCCTTATTGTTATCGGTGGTATTTTGCTTAGACTGGGACTCCTTTAGCAGTTGTTCCTGTTTCTCCTTCTCTTGTTGCTCATGTTCCTTCTGCTGGATCTCTTCCTGTTCCTTTCTCAATCTATTTTCCTCTTCCTTTCTTAAACGTTCTGCCTGCTCTTCCTTTAGCTTTTCCTCTTGGTTTTTCTTCTGCTGTTCCTCCTGCCCATTGGTTTTGGTTTTCAGTGTAGCAGGGGGTTCTTTCTGTCGTTGCTGACCAGGCTCGCTTGAAGATGCCGCTTGGGTTGGCATTATTAAGTTCAGGGCCAGAGTTTGCAACCTCTGCTCCCTGAGCTTATTGAACTCAAATAACCCTTCGTCATTATACCTTGTTCTAGCAAGCTCTTTAGCATGACCAATTGATTCCGCAGAGATAAAAATATCATCAAAAATATCTTCTTTATGCTCAAAAGTTGATAATTTGGCATGTTCTAGAGCGGCGTATGCATATTTTTTTGGGTCATATGCTCTGTTTGGTATTATAGGAAGGTTTAGGGCTTGAATTTTCATGGCTTCCTTTTCTGCATGTTTCAAATCATGCAAGGTAAAGACTCCACATTTGAAAGGAAAAGTTGACCAGCCCCTTTTTTGCCTTAGCCTAAGAATCTGTGTAGTACTCTTGGCTGAAAGTTGGTAGGCAATTTCTCGGGCCAATAATTTGTCAGGAACATACAAGGGAAGGACATGGGGATTGGCTTGACTGCCATAAACCCTAACATACGTAAAATATTCTTCCCCAAACCAACTACCCACTGATGGCAGGTCAAAAGAGGCTAAGTAGGAGATCCTTGGAATGGGCTTATTAAAAATGGCATAATAGATAGGAATCATGAAACCGTTACAGATATGATACAAGTGATTCTTATAAGACGACTTCCACATCTTACGATGGTAAATATGGATGGGGGAGGGGTCCTGTGCGGTCCACCTCCAAACGAGAATGGGGAATTCGGAATTAAAACACAAGGTATCCAAAATATAAGCACTGTAATAAAATGGAGGGATTATCCTCCCACTGACTCTGGTCTGATTTCTATATTCTTTAATAGCAAGGGCAAGCTTATCCGAAAGGATAGTGGCCCAATCCATAATCCAACTATTGACTGCCGCCTCCATGAGGGGAACCATTTCGATAGTAAAAATGGCGGAACCATGCAGACCCCATAATCTACACATCATTATAGCGGCATAGCAATAAGGTGAACACAAGGAGTCGACTGAGTACTTACCGGAGGATTCATGTTTGTGCTTACTTGGATTCTGCCTCCAATCTTTGATAGTTTCAGACTCAATTTCATTCTCACTTGCGAACTTCTCCAGAAATGCGCTATTGTAAACTTTCTCTGGCATAGGCAAATGATACATTTGCCTCAAATCCTCTGGCTTGAAGGACCCAAAAATCCTTCCATCATTTGCGACGAAAGTTCTGTCTGTGATAGGAATTTCTTCAATCGCCCATTTGATAACATCGGTGTATGGAAGCATTTGCTCTCTAGCCACTATCCTATGTAGGAAGGAGTCGGCTAAGTCCTTGAGAGTACTCTCTGATTTTTTGATAGAATCTGCAGTAGCTTCTTCAATCACCTGCTCAGGTTTTTCGGCTTCTAGCAAATCATAAGTCCCTTGCCAAGTTGTTCTGGCAAGGCCTGCGCACGTTGTATCTGATATCAAACCCTTCTTGCTGTTCACTATTAGTTGTGGCGCGGCTAGTGGATCATTAACGCCTGCAACCTTCTTCTACTTTTTCCCCATTACGCCCGAATTGCTTGCAAAATCTGTATTCTGCATAGAAAGGTGGTTTTGGCGTAATACTGAGATAACAATGAAACTCACAACTGATAGTAAGATAGAAAGAAGAACGTTGATATAATTTGTCTTTATTAAAACACCGCGGATACGATCCATAGGCGGATCTGAGGGGATGGATTCATTTAAGAGACCGTATAGGACCTGCCACCTTATAAATGCTCATTAGTGCAATATTTGCCGAAAGATCTTTTTAAATCATGCAATGGACGTATTGGCGGCTGAGCGGGAATGATTATTTCTTAATTGTCATTAACTCAGGCTTTCCAATTACTTTAACGGTTTTTTCGTTGAGAACTGCGCCTTATCTAATCGGATCGGGCAGGGGTGCGAGGGTAGTTTTAACAATGCTTTAAGTGCTGCCGATCGCCGATCGCCGATATCGGATCGGGGAAAAGCTTATGCGCGTTAAGGATTTAACAAGAGAAACCACCGATCGCCGATTGCCGATATCGGGTCGGGGAAAAGTCTATGAGCAATGCTTTATATATGAAGGGGACCGCCGATCACCGATATCGCCGATAGCTTTATCGGGTCGGGACTTTATCGATAGGCATGATAATGGTGCACAAGAAATGCCGATTGCCGATATCGCCGATAGCTTTATCGGGTCGGGGCTTTGCCGATGGGCGCGATAGTGTTGCACAAGGGAATGCCGATTGCCGATATCGCCGATAGCTTTATCGGGTCGGGGGAAGCCTTTTTATTGCTTAGCGCATACATATTTTCTTTATTTCCAATGTTTTAAAGAGATATTGCTTTCCTTGGATTTATTGGACTTCTACAAAGTAAGAGCTATTGACATCATCTTTATTTTGAGAGGGACCCATTTCATATTTTAATGGTTTTGTAAATAATAATAAATATGAAATGGGGGGTTGTTTTGCAAGGCACAACAGGTTGTTCGCCCTAAAATAATGTAATTTAATCTAAATTGTGTTAGCCTATCCATGGTCCGCGGACCATGGGATTGTATAAATAGAGCGGGGCTCTAAGCGTAAAGGGAGTCAGAAGAGTTTTTGGCAAGTAATAGATAGATGTGAAGGCATGGTTAGAGGATATAAATGGATCTGAAGGTAGTGGGTCATAGTAGTAAGTAAAGGCTCTGTAGCTGAGTGTGCAAAGGCCTAGTAGAGTATGTAGCTGAGTGCACGAACCCCTGCAGCTGAGTGCACAGGGCAGAGTCGGGTCTATATTGAACTGAACTTGAAAAGGATCATTAATAAAGCTAAGTTGATTCGGCATATTGTGCATCTATTTCGTAGATTTATACTTTGATGTTCGACATTAATAGTATATGTTTATCTATATGCACGCACTTGTATGTATGTTTATGTATGAAAATTTTCTAAGTAATTAACGAATATAACCTAACTAAGGAATACTTGGGTAATTAATACTAGTCACAATGCGGCTAGATCTGCGCGAAGGCAGTCCCACAGGATGCAGGGAGCCCGCTGGTGCGCTTAATCCAGTAAGCATGGAGGTTGAATCGCGTACCTATTGCCCATATCAGACATCCCCAGGGTGTGGAAACCTGGTTCCACCACCCTCCCATACTACTTTGGTGAGACCTCAGTCCGCGCTCCTCAGACTGTTGCCGAAAGGGCCAATAGTACCGGGATTTTCTTAGCTAAACTCACTGTTGAACCTGGGTCAAGCCCCACGTAACCAAAAAATGGTACCATTGCCAAGACCGGGATCTGCCTAAGGGATGTCTGATGTCATGCCACTGGAACCCAACAAAGAAGGAAATTGAAGAGTGGTTGGACAAGAAGATTCATGAGTGCGTGACACAGGAAAATAGAACTCCACAGGTATCTGAGAAAAGGTGGTTGGATCGTTACGTGTATATAGAAATCCATGAGATTTTCTTTGCACCCTTTCCTTCTGAACTATATGAGTGGATCACGAGATTAGCCGACAGCCAGGGAAGGTGTAAGCTCGACCAAACGATAATGTGGACTCCAGAATTAGTGCGCATATTAGAGGCATCAGAAGACAAGATTGCACAAGTTGTGGAACATTGGCTGGACCAGATAATAGGGGGATTTATCACTGAAATTGCGGTGGAAATGACCATGAGCTACAGTGAGGCAGAACAACATTTTCTCAAGGGACCGCGAGGTAAGTATATTAAATTTTTGAATACCTAGATTAACATGTTGTTATGTGAAAAATAGGTTATGCAAATACATTAATGTTTGGGATGACGTGGAGTGGAAAGATCTACAAAGGTAGCAGGGAATTAGGAAACAACTCATTAATTTCACCTTCACAAGAGAGCAAGGAAGAGCTCGCTTGGGTCTCTCTGAGAAGTGCGGTCAGCTAGATAAGGCAGTGCATTCCGCAGTTACCACCTCTACCCACGCCACCACCCGCTTCACCTCCCTCACCTCCATCTCCACCCACTCCACCTCCACCAACCCCGCAGTTCAGCATGGTAAGCGTGATCAAGCTACCTGTATTCAGAGGAGTAGGGAATGAGGATCCGGACCAATTCTGGTTCGTGGTAAGAGCAGTGTGGGAAGTGTAAGGGGTCACAGATGACAACATTAAGAAGGCTACATTGGTGAATGCGGTGCAAGATCACGCGTTGACATGGTATATCAAGCACTCTAATGACCAACCAAACACAGGGATAACAGAGATCGAGAATACGTTGAATAGAGAATTTAGCTGGTCGAAATCAGAGACACAGTCAATCATTGGGTTTAAAGAGATCGCGATGCTTCCAGGAAAGACCCTCTGGGATCTAGATTAGTGGCTGAAGAGTACGATCCGTGAGAATAATATGACACCTATGGATGCACAACATCACGCACGGTTTGTGGCATCCCCGACACCGCACTTGAGGACAGTGCTGTCACAACAAAAACTTTCCACCCAGGCCAAAATGTTAGAAATGGCAATGAGGTTGCATGAGACCCCCATACAAGATTTTGGGTTGGGATTCCAACAAATCCACGTACAACTACAGAATCTCTTCCTGGAAATGCAAAGCTTAAAGCATGATAGGGCACCACGGCCAGAAGCACATGAGGGAGTATGGTGCATAAAATGCAAAGGCCAGTGCCATGACAAGGACCACTGTGCAATATTCGCGAACTACTTGATAGGAGGGGGGCCAATCCCGTTGAGGCCGGAGGCACAGGCAGGGCCAAGTATGACACCCATGTTATGGTGCACGATCTGTCAGATAGGAGGAAAATGCACAACATATAATTGTCATTTGTTGCATAAGTATACACAGACTCCCCAGCAGTTGTTTTGTAATTTTTGCAAGTCAGTAGGCCACGATGAGTGCACTTGTCGCAGTTACAAGTTAATGATGGATCAGACCCCAGCCTATAGGATGCAGATAGAAATGTGAGCCCTTGACCTAGATGCGGGGATGGCGCACTCTATATTTTAGGGGTGAGATCGAGGATGAGGGTGAATGGTCCCAGGAAGGGGTCACGAACAATTGATTCACTACAATTGCAGAGGACCAGGGCACTATGCCCGTGATTGCACCAACTCGATGAGGATATTTTGTTCGTACTGTGCTCAGTTTGATAATGAAATAGTAGATTGTCCTATGTTGATCACATAGGTGCATGAAAAATGGGTATTATAGCCTCCTCCGACTTAGAATATCCAAATGATGAGGTCTGAACCGCGCGAAGAAGACCCAAATGTGAACATGATGCTCAGAAGCAATGTGACCATAGGGGAAGATAAGGGGAAGAAGCCTGAGCAAGATACATGGGTTCGTAAGGCTCCCGCAAAGGAACTTGAGTTTGACTTAGAACCCGCAAAGGAGACGTTCATGGAAGCTAAGAAGAGCTTCACGAAGGCCTCCACTTCAGGTAGTAAGGATCAACCAAAGACAAGAATGGATCCTTCCATGCTCACTACCTTTTTGGAGACATGCATGAAACTGTTTCATGACAATAAGGTAGTTAAGATACTACAAGAGTTGATCACCAGGTGCGCAGGGTTAGGCGAACCGCGCGTAGTCTGGAAACTCGGAAAGCATGCATTGTGCACTGAGAGGGAAATGAGATTGACAGTGCATATTGGTGAGCACGAAATGGATTAGATCATCCTAGATCTGGGATCAGACGTGAATGTGTTACCAAAGAAAACATGGGAATGCATAGGCAGGCTCGTGTCACAGTGGTCCCCTATTCAATTACGAATGGCGAACGAACAGAAGGTTTTTCGCATGGGGAGGTAGCAAGGGGTAACAGTTGATGTCGAAGGCGCGAGCACACAGATGGATTTTGAAGTAATAGAGATTGTCGATGACAACAATCCCTATCCCGCATTGTAGGAATAGACCGGGCCACTGATATGAATGGAGTCATCAACCTAAAGAAGCGGAACATGATATTCGAGAAAAAGTCCCTACGCGTAGTATTCCTGCTAGACCTAGCCAAAGGAGTGTGCTACATTGAACCAGTGCGCGATGATGAAAGCGACAATAACTCCTGTACTTCTGACTCAGATGAAGAAGTAGAGCGTTGGCAAAACTGGTTGCACGAAGTGACAATGCTGAATTATAACGTGATGATTAGATCACTATGTTGCATGATGATAGAGGCAAGGGAACTACCAACATATGATGGAGTGATAGCGGTGGATGAATTCCTGGACAAATTTGAAAACGTAGTACCGGAACAGCAGTGGTACGGTGCGCTGGAATGGGCACTATGCACAACACCCACACGATGGTGGAGTAAACATCAAGAGACCATTGTAAACTCGCACGAATGTAGAAGGCGGATGCACTTATGGTTTGGAAGACCCCAATGTCGAACAAGAATTGGGTAGCTAGGGCAGAGCAGCTTGCATGCTCACCTGTGTCGATGGGGTTAGACGTGGGCTGTGCAGTCCACACTAGCACACCCTAGACTAAGGATCAACAATAGAACCTGCCGTAGTAGCAGGAAAAGTGATGTGCACCACAAATTTTCCACGCAGAAGCATTCAAGAAGGTATGCGGGATCCTGAACAAGGTTCACCAGGCCAGACGAACTGATTGGGACCTGCGCGTACCAATGGTCCAATGGGCCTCTAAGGCCATTTACAAGAATCTGGGCATGGAGATGATCCTGAAGATGATGGGAAAAGTCAAGGCCATAGTTTTGGGAGGAAGGAATCCTCACATAGTTGGAACAATACGTAGGGACCAGGACAAAGGAATTATGCTACCACGCGAGGTCGAACATATGTAGTTACAGGAAGCCATTCAGCGAGGGCACTTGAAACTTCACGAAATCAAAGAAGATCTAGTACGGCTAAGGAAGAAAAGCAAGATCTTGGACGAAGAAATCAACAAACTGGAAACCCAAATCACACAGGCATGCTGCACCAAGAAACTAAGCATGACAGGACAAGAGGTAGGTAGCCATACTACTGCATTAGAAGAATTTGTGGCTCTGCTACCATGGCTGCGACTGCACCTAACTAGACAAAGTAACTGAGGGAGTGCACCGTATAAGGAAGAACGCAAAGCATCGACTGACACAAGCGTAATTTAGGAGTACCCGCAGATCAGGCTGGAAGGTAAATTGAGCATCGCACAGGTGGTGCAACCACCTGACTATCCATAGAAAGCACAGTCTCAACGCTCCAAGCAGTTGAAAGAGAGCGTGGGACTAGAAAAAAGTCTGTATGGGAGCTGCACAATAAGGAAGTTGCGCGCAGGATCAGTATGTCACAGGGGTTGCAGCCACGCATAGGGGGCTACACTGCTACATGGGTAGGCTAGGAAGTGACTGTTGGTGTCACTGTTCATGACAAGAGGTCCAATTTAAGGCAAAAGGGAGCAGGCAGTAGGCGATTAAGACACGAATTAAGAGCTAGATTGAGGACGATCTGCTGCCAAGAAGGAATTAATGAATCAGAAGTGGGGGGAAGGGTCGAATTCAAATTCAAAAGATGCTATAAAACCATTGGGGCTAGCCACAAGGAAACACTTGGTTGTTTGAGAATTGAGCAAGTACAGAGCATTGAGCGCTGTGTACTCTTACCATCCTCAAGTGTAGACATGATGATGGTTATGAGAACAAGAGTGTGATTCGTCGAAGTTACCACGGAGCCCCATATGGCCCAAGAGGAGCCTGGAGAAGCAGCAGCCATGCAAAAAGTTCCAAAATCACCATGCATGTCGTGGCCACAGAAAGATAAGAAAACGATGGGGCCAGTCCATGTATCCCCAAGAAACCCACGGTTTGGCAAATTTTCAACGACAGAGAAGGGAAAATCCGTCACCATTGAAACAAAGGAGGAGGAGGAAGACTTGCAAGCCCTAATTGCCCAAATTGAGGCACAAGACGATGAGGTAGAGGATGTCTCCCAAATACCTTCTATGACAAAGTTACCTCCTTACATCCCCCATGGAAGGGGAAAGCCAAGGTACCGAAGGACCTGGAAGCGACAAAGAGTGCGCTCTAGACCCCGCTCCTCCCCAATGATATAAGGTTTGAAGGTCTGCCATTGGGACAAGTACCTACTATGAAGTTCTAAGGTTGGGACCTTGCAAACAGCGAGAAGTTACCATAGTTGGCCGTGGAGAGGTTAATGAAGCAGAAATGGTTGTGCGGTGTGGAGAGGGTTGGGTTACTCCATCTACAATGGATACCCCACTACCACCGCGGGCCCATCACCATTTTTGTCATCAAGCAGCTGTTGTGCCTGGTTCATGATGGGTATCTCTGGCTAGAGGAGCCGATTCCCATCACGGCCGATCAAATTCACCGAATTTCTTAACTGCTTCTCAAAGGAAACGACCCTGCGGCCATAGGAGGAAAAAGTAGTGACTTGGCCCTTGCAAAAGCTATGAAGGCCAAGTATAAACTAGAAAAGAGAAAGTGGGGGTACATAATAGGAAGCATTAAGGACCAAGGGGTGTGCATAGCCACCCAGCTGTTGGTCGGCAAGCTAATGAGGACATGTCGCACCGACAAAGTACCAGTGTCTGTGATTGCAATGGCAGAGCAATGCGCAGAGGGGGTCCAACTCAGGGCGCACAAGGATCTAGCATGAAAATGGGTGACGCTTCCGTTTATCGAAATGGATGATGTTATCTTAGCAATAATGGAGCCATGGCCTTTGGACTGGCACGCCCCAGACTTGGCAGAAATGGATAGGGTCATAGCGTAGCAATGAAAGAAGGACACCAAGTTGCGCATCACACAGCTGGCTAAGAGGAGGTGCTAGGAACAAGAAGCAACCACACAGTAGAAGGCAGCTGATGCAGCAACAGTAGTGAAGATGGCAAAGACCACAACCGCGCCAACCAGAGAACCTGAGGAGGGCCAGGATATGTCCACGGGGCAGCAGACCGGGGAAGGGGACAAGATGGAGGAACGTATGGACCCCGGTTCCACATCAACCCAACTCAAGCGGCCACGCGGACCTGAGAAAACAAATCTCGGGAAGAAGGAAAAAGCCACGAAGACGTTCGTCAACCCAATCATGCTAACAAAAGGTGATCTATTGGATATCAACAAAACGGTTCATGAGGTCGCAAAGGACGCACTCCAGGGATTGCGGATGGAGCAGAACACTGTGTTGGGGGCACTCAGCGCGTAGCTACAAGGTTTACAGGTACAACACTCCCAAACAGGCACAATGGCCCAGTATGTTGCAGCAAGAACCGCTGAGGCTGAGTAGATGCTACACGCCCATATGGGTGACACCTTCGTATTTCCCGAAGGCGCACTAGCAGCAGCAAGCGAGGGTAGCCGAGCTGTGATGAGCAGCATGAAAGGCGTCGGCTTGAACTTGGCTGCCCTACCGCGTGAAATTCTTTACCAGCTGAAAAATGGGGTCATTGTAGAGCTCCGCGCTCGAGAAGGCCGAGCGATCTAGGTCCTACATGCGCAGAAAATCAACATAGACTAACTCAACATCCAACGGGATGAATTGGTTGCACAGGCTCGCGGAATGGAATAGGTTGTAGAGGATGCATGCAGGAGCATTCCAGATTTTGTCGTGCTAGCAGAGCTCCCAACAGCAGAGCGGGTCTATAGGTTGGCGATAGGAGTCTGCAAGGCTCGGGAGGAAACGACAAAGGTTCAGTTGGAGCTGAACCTGCAGATCGTCGAGCTGCGATTGAAGGTGCAGCCCTCCACGCCCCCAGAATTCCAAGAGTAGCACGCCCACGCTATCTAGATGGGGTTGGACAAAATTGGCCAGGAAACATAGGATTGCACCAGGTTGTTGGAGCAAGCACTCACCATGCTTACACACCTGCAGGAAGACCTAAATTTGTAGCGCCTAGAGACCAAGGCGTGCGAGTTGCAACAAGAGTACGAAAATTTCCAAGGCACCCTATAGATGGTTTCTCTTACTCAACAAATAGCCAGACTACAGTAGACAAGGGCAGTGAAGGACCAATTAGACGTCGCATGCCAAAACAAAACCCTGCTCAAGGAACGCATCCAACCATGGATCGATTAAGCGTTCACAATAACAGCTACCATTGAACGGAAGTTGGCACAGATGTGGGAACTTTATGCAATTGGATAGGAAGGTGACCCTATGCACGAAGGTTCAAAGATACGTATGCAACAGATACAACAGAAAGTCGAACATTGTGTTGCAGATACCCAAGCTGCCCACGACCTCTTGGATGGACTTCGCGCAAAGATCATTGCACCAACCGAGTGACTCGGGACGAGTCATGATGATTGTGTTGGGGGCCTGTTGGGCAACGGATCCCCCCATAGCAATTTTTTGGGGCTTAAAGCCCAAGTTTTGGTCAATGAAATGTAAAGACCCTGTGAAATGTGGGCGCGAAGCGCAAGAGTCTAGGTTTGTCCACCCTAAAATAATGTCATGTAATGTAAAGTGTGGTGGCCTACCCATGGTCCACGGACCATGGGATTGTATAAGTTGAGCGAGGCTCTAAGTGTAAAGGGAGTCGGAAGATTTTTTGGCAAGTCATAGATAGATGTGAAGGCATGGTTAGTGGATAGAAGTGGATCTGAAGGTAGTGGGTCGTAGTAGTAGGTAAACGCTCTGCAGCTAAGTGTGCAGAGGCCTAGTAGAGTCCACAGCTGAGTGCGCAGACCCCTGCAGCTGAGTGTGCAGGGCAGAGTCTGGTCTGTATTGAATTTAACTTGAAAAGGATCATTAATAAAGCTAAGTTGATTCGGCATATTATGCATCTGTTTCATGGATTTATACTTTGATGTTCGGCATTAATGGTATTTCTTTATCTATATGCGCACACTTGTATGTATGTTTATGTACGAAAACTTTCTAAGTAATTAACGAACATAACCTAACTAAGGAAGACTTGGTTAATTAATATTGGTTGCACTGTCGATAGATGACTACTGATCTATTAATCAATCCCCTAAAAGCAGTGTCCATAGCTCTTTGGAAAGTCGCTCCTGCATTTATAAGTCCGAAGGGCATCTTTTGATATGCATATGTTCCCCATTTTGTTCTAAATGTTGTTTTGAGTTGGTCATCAGGATGAACTAAGACTTGGTTGTATCCTGAAAAACCGTCCAGAAAAGACATTAATTCAGAACCTGCCACTGATTGGAGTATTTGCTCCATAGTAGGTAATGGGAAATTGTCCTTTAGGCTTGCTCTGTTCAGATTTCGGAACCCCTATGAAACCCAAAAAACACATAATTTTAATTTCTCATGGAATCTAGGGGTTTATGTTACTTTGGCCAAAATTTTATTAGTTTGCAAGAATAGGATTTGATTTCCATTTCTTCTATCTTTAGTCTTACATTAGATCTCATCAAGGTTTCATATTATTCTGCAAGTTTTCCCATGCATGAAATAGGCAGCTAGCTCATGAAAGTTTGTTTTCCTTAGTTAATTTAAATCCTTCTTGCTTACATGATTTATGGATAAATGTCAATGATCGATGCAACGCAGGAGTTTTAGAAGTATAGAGAGATTTCATGATCATCAACCACATCCCAAATTCATCCATCCATGATTATCACCTTCTTTCACTAAATCCCTCACACAATTCATCATTCCACAAGAATAGTTCTTCAAGCTTGTTGAGAAAATCAACCATCTCATAACTCTGGTTTTGAGATTTGCAGTGGTCCTAAGAACTCCCTTCTCTCATTCCATTCACCAACCACATTCCCTAAGCCTTACATCACCTTCCAAACCCCTCCTTTTTCTCTTGGTTGTATCTTGTAGCAATATAAGGGATCTTGTAGGAATTCAGGACATCTTGTAGGACGCATTAGGACATCCTATAGGATGACCTATAGTGGTCTGTTTTTTGGTTGAATTGTGGACAAATCCCATAGGAAGGTGAAAAAGGACCCCTACTTGCCTCCCAAGCCTTCTAACCATTCACCATCATCCCTAAACCACCTGCCACATCACTAAAGGAAGTTAGCTTTCACACAAAAAAGACAAAAAGAAAAACAAAGTTATTTTGTTCATTTACATGCACAATAGTAGAATGTTTGATGTTTTAATTTGCATGCCTAGGTTAGTAGGATTGCATACATGTTAACTTATAATTCTTTTGAAGCAAATCCTCTTAGCATATAATTAGAAGAATGGTGTGCTTAAGCATTTGATTTCAGTCTTCTTCCTTATTGCAGTAGACAAGATTTCTTTTAGTGTAGATTTCTCTTTTCCTCATTGGTAATCAAGCTTCTTCTGAATCGATAGAAGTCTGGCTTGAAAAACATTAGTGGTCTATGGTCAGCTTAGCAATGAAAAGGAGCGGACCCATCACATTTACTTGTGTATACAACACTGTCACCTCCAAGTTTGTATGAACCCTGGGATGATAAAGTAAAGTTGGTAGCCCCAAGAGTTGCAGCATTCTTGTTGCAATACTGGTGCTCATCAGTCATCAATCCTTGGGATTGGATACCTATTCCGGACAATGATCTTGTTCAGCACCCGATAGTCAATACAAAGTCTCCAAGTCACATCCTTCTTTTATTACAACATGATTAGACTCCCAGAGGGTCATGAACTTGGTCTGATGTGCCCTTTCTGAAACAATTCCTCAATCTGCCTCTTGATTTCAGCGTTCTCTAGAACAGGGCGTCGATAGATCGGTCCATTAAGTAGTGGAGTGACTAGGTTCAGATTGATGGAGTGTTTGACCTAATAGTTTAGAGGTACCTATGTGGGTGAGGTGAAGATGTCCCTATACTCCTCCACAACCTTGTCCATCTGTTGTTGTCATGTGGAGGAACCCTATCTATAGGTCTTGGCCACAATATTCTTCTTTCCCTGACGGTGAATCATAATGAAAAAAAAATTCTTGGTATGGGAAATGATCTTACGCCATTACTTCACAGTGATCAAAGAAATGGCGGTAGGCAATGATACCTCTGGTATCTTGTACAACTTATTGCCCAATGTGATAATAACAGTGCAAGGCCTAGAATCATACATAGGATGTCGCTTCCACAAGTATGGTTGTCCTAATTATACATCACAAACTTCAAGAGGATAAACATCACACAATACCTCATCTCTGAAGGGCTTGATCTTATAGGGAAGATGACACTATTGGATGACGTAGAGTTCTTGCCCTTGGTGAAGCCACTCGATGGTGTACGGTTGTGGGTGAGGTGTGGTCAGTAGGCCCAACCACTTCATGACCCCTACTGAAATGAGGTTCTTTTGGCTTCCGCTATCAACAATGAACTGCATCAGAGAACCCTTCATCCACATCTTTGAGTAGAAGAGTTTCTCCCCCTCCTCTAGATCTTTGGGATCATCCTTCTAAATCTTGGTGGTGGAAACAGTGGCACTAGGCTCTGCATCGATAATATACTTCCCTTTGTCATTCCCCTTGTTAGTTTATGACTTAGATTCAGAACATAAATTTAATTCGAGAGCCTTCATCTCGGCCATCAGTGACTGTTTGGCCCGACATTCGCTTGTGTTGTGAGTGGGGCTCTTATGGAATTCACACATTTCCTTAAGTTCTTCTTTGTCTTCGTGGTGTTTTTCTTTGCTTTTGGCTTCAACGGGTTGTCCTAGCTCACCCTGCCTTGTCTTTGTCCTTTGTTCTATGGTTTGCGGACACATTCCCTTATTTCAGATTCGTAGATCCAAAGTCTCATTTCTTCTGTTTAAATTTTTTCTCGATCTTGACAGTGTATCGATAGACAGTGCCAAGTGAGGAGATGTCCAGGAACTCAATATTATCCTGGCTTTACTTGTTTAGATAGTTGCGATATTTAAGTACCAAAATCCACTTAGAACCGTTGATACCCAACTTTGTGCTAAGGGTATGGAAAACATTTATGAACGTTGAAATATCTTGCTCCCTTACCTATCGCAGTGTGGTCCAATTTATGTATGTATATTCATATCTCCTAATAGGGTAATATTGTTCCTTGATGGCATCTCAGAACAAATTTCAAGTGGGTGCATCTTAAAACCTTGAGGATTCCCTCTCGTCCTTTTGTTCACAGTAGGTTTCCCACCAATCCTTGACATGTGGTGTGGCTTTGAGGAGTGAAAAAGTAATATTTTCCCAAGTGGAAAAGTCATGAACTAAAAAAATATCCTTCCAACAAATTTGATCATCTATTTACAACGGTTACATCTATCTGGCCTTCAAATATGGGAATGCGAAAGTTAACTTGTACCTTAAAAGGAGTGGCGCCTCTAGAGTGGCTAATGGATGAACATGTGACTCTTGTGGGTGGACTGCCAAAGGATCCGGGCAAAGTTATCCATCATCATATTCCTCTCACACTCGAGGGCTTCCTCGAGCAATATTTTGAAAGGATCTCCTTCCCCCTTGTCTTTCTTTTTTCTGCCACGGGAGGTCGTTGAGGTTTGCGAGGTTGGTCTTGCAAAGGTTCAACTAGTTTGAGCCCTAACTCCTTATACCTTGACCTTGTTGGGGACATGCAATGAAAAATAGGGAAAGAGCAGACCACTCTGATACCACTAATCCATACATATGTAGGAACTCAAAAAATACAGATATACACATAAACACAAAGATGCAGCAGAAATAAAACTTCATTTCATTAATATCAAAGAACTGAAATATGATAACATACAGAAATGGAAATAAACTATCTCGGGAAATGGTAGCTTATCTCTTAGAAGAGATGTGCCAGTTACATTCATTTGCACTGTGTTACAATGAGGCTGAAGGGGATTTTTATTATTGAACAAGAAGGGAAAACCCTAAACAACCAAAACCCTAACCCTAGGAGATGGAACACTAGGCATTTGTGGGCCCCATTGGGTTTAGTTGGGTAGCCAACTTCCCAGGGTCGTAACTTATCATTGTTTGGTGCGTACGATACCTCATTTGAAATATCTCTCCAAGTACTATAGGATTTTCTACATGCCCATATTCATGGCTACCATGGTTGTAGGCCTGCTGCGAACCTCAAAAAAAATGTTGTTAAGGGGGTTAAAAATGATCTGAAAGTTCAGGACCCTAAAATCTTCAAAAAATAGTAAATGTTTCTATAAAAAATGAAAATGATGAAACCGGCTAGAGGTCTAGGAGGTGGAATACGCTGGTGGCCACCAATATCCACCTAGATCAAGATAAGCTCTTGCAAGATGGCACCAAGGGAAAAACACTTCTTCAAATTCTTCCTGGTTTTTCTTAACCTGCAAAATATTCAGTTAATATGAATTTATACAGCTAATAATATCAATTTTAAAAAGTTCAAATAAATCACGTATTTCAGCTTTTGTAGCTCCTATACTTGCAACAAATTTTAAAAATCGAGAGGAAAGTTTTGTAGAACTCTTACTAGCCTTGGAGACTCCTCCTTCAAATGTTCCTGCCAATTGGTTATTAGAATGGGTGGTGTGTACAACACCACTTAAGTGAAATGATAAGATTTTTTTTTTTTTAAGTTTTTACCTCTAAGATTTCTACTTTTATTCATGCATGTTATATGGCATTAAACTACCTACTGAGGGTTGACCTCACCACATGTTATCTAGGGTGCATGTGCAAGTTCTTACCTTCCATCTTTAATATCCAACCCTCTTTGAGTCATGTGCGTCTACAACCAGATGTTAATGTGGTAGTGTTATTTAACTTCATTTCTGACAATGATGCCAAAATGTTGAGGAAATTAATTGCTTAATAAAAACAACTAATCACCTAAACATTAATTATCAACCCAGGGAGATTATTTTATTTTAGGGCAATCAAAACAATATATGGAAGCATCTACCAATGGTTCTACATGATTTTATTCTAAATTATCAAGTTCATTCTTCATTGTACAGCTAACAAGAAATAAAATGTGAAACTTAAATGACATGACTGAATTCAAAGAACAAGAAATAAAACACAGAAAGTAAATTATTGTAATGGAAACTGTATTATGCTCACAATAGAATTTAAATGTGAATATAGAATTTGGAAAATAAATCTACTTCTAGATTGAAACTACAATCTTAATGCAATAGAAAGGAAGAATTAATCATAATACAAAATAAATTGTAGTAAAATGAAAATTGTAAAGCAAAGGAAGCAACAATCACAATAGGAAGTAAACAAAAATCAAAATTATATCATGAAGGAAGCAACAATCAAGAATATAAAAAGAGAGGGAGCCCTGCAGCTAAAACCTAATGGTGACAATGAGGTAAAACGGCAGGGAGAAACCAAGATAGTTAACGGTGCAGAAACCAGAGAGTAACAGCAAAATACAAGCGTGGAAACTGAGAGCAACAATCATGACAGAAGAGGTCAGGATGGGAGAGATCCCCTCCTACCGAGACACTGTAGCAGGAGAAGGACAAAACAGTTAGCCGGCAATAGAGAAGCAGAACATAGGCCCTGTCCTAGGTGCGACCTGGTAGGCAAGCAGAAGGGGAAAATGTCTGCCATGTGCGGAGGAGAAACCATGGTTCATAATCACGCCAAATAAACTGGAAAGGTACAGAAGCTACATGAAGGATCACGCCATGATCTGCAAGTTCTTTGGAGTCTGGCCATCTAAAAAAGACCTCACCAGATGGATTCAGTAAAAATGGCAGCCCCTAGGACACATTGAGCTAAAGTTGGGAGAAAAAGGCTTCTTTACGGTAATCTTCTCTAACCTGCAAGACAAAGAAAGAGTGTTTGAGAATGGCCCTTTTTTTTACTATAATGCTGGTCTATTCATGAGATATTGGGAAGAATGCTATAACCCCGATAAGGAAAAAAATTTAGCAGCACCGGTATGGAGTAGATTATTTGGTTTACCAATGGATTTCTGGGACCCGGAAATTTTAGAAGGGATAGGAAACACAATAGGGAGTTTTGTGAAAATAGTGGAAACTACAAAAAAAGGAAGGTATACCTCGTATGCTAGGATATGTGTATATATGAGCATTACTAACCTGATCCCAGATACAGTGGAGTTAGAGTACCAAGAAGAAGTTTGGCAACAAACCCTAGACTATGAATATATACCTTTTAGATTTTGTAGATGTCATGAACATGGACACCTGGTCAAATAGTGTCCCATAAAAATGGAAGAAGAAGAGAGGAAAAGTAAGTAGCAGAATAAAAAAAATAAATAAATAAATAAATAACAAATCAGGAAGGGTTCCAGGAGGTGAAGAGTAAAAGAAGACCAAAAAAAGAAAACTCAAATGAAGGAAAAAAGGTACAACAAACAAACCCAGGAAAATCAAATAGCTTCAAAATCCTCCAAAAAGAAGGGGAAGATGAGGATAAAACCATGGAATACCAGGAAGACAAAGAGAAAGACACCGGCTCTAGTAGCGAAAGGACCCATACTAAGAGAAAAGCATAGAGTGATATTCCAGAAAAAGGCAAAGAACAAGAAAAACAGACAGAAAATATGGAGACATAAATGGAGATAAATAGGGGGGGGAGACCTAAGCATAACAGAAGAAGCCTTGAGAAAGTTATTAAATGAATGGAGAAACTTGGATGAGCGATTTATCCCCGAGGATCAGAAAAGACTCTATGCGGAAACATTCCAACAATATCAAGCCAAATAGGGAAAAGGCAAAACAGTGGCTGAAGAACCTCAAGAGAATCAGAAGGACACGCGACCAGACCAACAAGGACAAGTAAAAGGAGGGAAGAAAAACGAGGATAGAAAAACATTAAAGATTCCATCCAATAAATGGGGGAAATGTTAGTGAACACAGGGAGAGTTTTTCCACTTTCGGTGGTGTTCCAAAACCTCAATCAAACCCCTCAATGATAATGACATCTTGGCATATAAGAGATCTGAATAGTAAAGGGAAGCAGAGACATCTAGTGGAATGGCTGAGAAAAGACAAATCACAGATTATGCTGCTCCAGGAAACCAAAATCTCAGGCCAAAAGATGGAGGAAATTTTAAATAAAATTAAACCTAGATATGAGCAAGTAACCATAGATGCTAAAGGAAGTGCGGGAGGGATAGCAGTCATCTGGAATCCAGCAAAAGTCATAACAGATTGGTGGATAGGAATGCCCAGAATCCTTACAGGAAAGTTTAGACTCATAGGGCAAAGTGAATGGTTTTTAGTTTCAGCGGTCGATGGGCCCCACACCCCAGTAGATTGAGGTAGATTCCTCACTCATATGCAAAAGGTTGGGAATATGCATCAGGAACAGATGTGGATCATTGCAGGAGACTTCAATATGGCATCATCCAAAGAAGAGAAGAAAGGAGGAATACAAAGAGAGGACTTGGAGATGGAGAGATTCCAAGATTTGAAAATGGAATTAAGGTTAGTGGACATTCCAACTATAAATGGAAAATTTACCTGGAATAACAGAAGAGGCGGGAACAAACAAATAGCGTCAAGACGAGAAAAAATTCTAGCCTCTGAACAATTAATAGGAAAGGACATCTTCTATGAAGCTTCCACTCTCCCATCTATAGGGTCAAACCACTGGCCTATTAAACTAGAGATTGCTATGAACCCTCAGAATAAAAAAGGCCATTCCGTTTTTAGGCCTTTTGGCTAAGAGATCCAGACTTCATAGACAAAATGAAAACCTGGTGGCAGGAGAGTAAAACTGGCATGGAAGGTAGAAACAAAATGTATACATTCCAAATTAGACTAAAAGACCTAAAAGGAAAAATAAAGAAATGGAACAGAGAAGAATTTGGTAACATTCAAAAAGAGAAAGAAAAGCTACAGATAAGAATAGAGGGAATCCAACAACAAATCATAGAGGGAGGAAGGAGTGCGGAGTTGGTAGAGGAGGAAGGGAGGGTGACTAATCAAATCAAGGAAAGAAGAAAGCAACAAGAAATTCTATGTAAACAAAAATCACGAGTCCGATGGTTGAAAGAAGGTGAGAAAAACTCAAAATTCTTTCACAAAGAAATATTGAACCATAGACATCATAATAGCATCTTTTCGCTCAAGGATAGTCAAGGGAACACGGTACTTCAACAAGAAGAAATGGAGAAGTTACTGGTAGATTACTTCAAAGGGATCTTAACAGAACCTAATATATGAAGGGAGGAGGAAATTACGAATGTGTGCCAATATATTCCTAAAAAAGTGACTAGAGATCAAAATCTGGCTCTACTTAGGGTGATCATGAAAGAAGAAGTGGAGGAAGTGGTAAAAAAATGGCGAAGAACAAGGCCCTGGGGCCTGATGGATTTACTTTAGAATTTTACCAAGCCTCCTGGAGTTTCACGAGCTAGGACTTTGTGGAACTTGTGGAAGAATCAAGATGTACGAGCGCATGCATCCAACCCTGAATGCCACCTTCATTGCTCTGATTCCAAAAATGGAGAAATCGTAAGAACCCTAGGGCTTTAGACCTATAACTATATGTAATGTAGTATACAAAATACTGGCTGCAATAATAGTAAACAGACTTAAACCAATCTTGCCTAACCTCATAGCTCAGGAGCAAACTGGTTTTATTAAGGGAAGATAGATAACGGATGGTATAGTAGTTGCTCAAGAGGTAATACATTCACTGAAAACCTCTAGAAAGAAAGGCATGCTAATAAAATTGGATCTAGCAAAGGCTTATGATCGTCTTCATTGGGATTATCTGGGGGGTATCCTAAAGGCTCATGACTTTGACGAGAGATGGGTGAAATGGATAATGTCAATGGTAAGCACCCCGATGATGTTATTTATGCTAAATGGAACCCTTTTAGAAGCCTTTAACCCCACAAGAGGGCTTAGACAGGGAGATCCCCTCTCCCTGTTTCTATTCATTCTAGCAGTAGAAGGTCTGGGAAGGCTGGTGAAAGCGCACCTGGCCAATGAACAGATAAAGGGATTACAAATCTGGGGTAACGAAATTCATATAACACACCAGCAATTCGTTGATGATGTAATGATCTACAGACAAGCCACTCTTAAGGAAGCCCAACAGATCCTAAAAATTCTCTCAGAGTTCACGAAAGCCTCAAGGACAGAGATTAACAATGAGAAATGAGAAATCTTCTTCTTTAACATTCAGGTAGCATCCCAAAGATTCTTTGCTAGAACAATGGGTTTAGAGTAGGAAGCTTCCTAGCAAAGTATCTTGGCATAATGCTCAATGAGTATCAATACAGAGTAGCGAACTGGGGACCTCTCATAGGCAAGATAAGAAAAAAGATAGACAACTGGACATTCCAGTCTTTGAATACCCCTAGCTGGATAATCCTACTAAGAGCAGTATTGCAATCCATCCCAATATACCAGATGTCTAGCCAAGCTGTCCCTAAATCTATTTGTCATAAATTAGTATCCATGTTTAAGAAATTTTTATGGCAAGGAACAAGTAAAACACAAAAATGGGCATTGCTCTCCTGGGAATGGCTTAGCAAACCAATCAAAGATGGAGGCCTAGGTCTATGTGACCCTTATACTCAACCAAGTGATGGGAGCGAAACTGTGGTGGAGGTGGACACAGGGCGGACAGGACCTATGGAAGAAAATTTGGGAGAAGAAATACGAGGCAGCAGAGAAACTAGAAGATAGGATGAGAAGCCAAATAGAGGAAAAAGGATCAGCAATATGGAATTTGGCTAGGAACAATAAAGACTTGATAAGGAACTACAGCTTTTGGGAGGTAAGAGAGGGGGACATAACCAAGTTCTGACAGGAATCCTGGCAACAACAAGAAAAGCTTCTCCATAAGAATCCCTCCAAGGAATCCATGAATTTACCTCCCGAATAGAGGGGGAATTGGTCGAAAAATTCTGGAAACCAAGCATACAGGAATAATGGTGAAATTGGAAGCAAAAGGATGACTGGGTAGCAGCCCCAGAGATTGCAAGTTGGGGTGATTATAACAAAGAAATGGAATCCAGGAAAGTTGCGGTAAAAATAGGGCAGGATATACTCCGATGGGGAACCCAAATAAAAGGCACGTTATCTACAGCAGAAGGCTATTATTCAAAGGCAGGGCATAATCGACAAACAGAATCAAAAAAATGGAAAAACATCTGGAAAATCAAGACTTGGCCTAAAGTAACCTTCTTTCTATGGATTTTACACCATGGATGGGCACTAACCTGGGATCAAATTCGGAAAAAGGGCATGTAGGGACCCTCACAATGTGCACTATGCCACGAACAGGAGGAGATGATGGAGGACCTAACAAACAGTTGCACCGTAAATAACAACCTGTGGAGTAGTCACCAGCAACTGTTTGAAAAATGTCAAAGAAACTACCATAATATAAAAAATACTTTGGAAAATTGGCCAAGAAAACCTTACCAGAACCAGATCTTAAACCGCACGTGGATGTTGTCTGTAGGGTTCATGCTTTGGAATATATGGAAGGAAAGAAACAACGTGATATTTGAAGGAGAAAAGAGAACCCCAGCCGAAATATGGAAACAAACAATACAAAATATCAGAGAAACAATTTTAACAGGAAGGTGGAATGATGAAGACTGGAAGATTAACCAAATAGAGGAGAGAATTTTGCAGCGGTTACAATTAAAACAAAGCATGATAGACAGAACCCGAAGTAAAACCCAAACCAGAGAGGTTGTGGAGACAAGCACTTACAGGCACCCACTGCAAGACTTTTTCAAGTTAAACTTTGACGGGGTAGCAAAAGGAAACCCGAGAGAAGCAGGAATAGGGGGGCTACTCAGGAACGACAGCAGAAAAACTGAGAATTTTTGCGATGGATTGTGGAGAAGCAACAAACAATGAAGCGGAGTTACACATGATAGAACAAGGACTCGAAATTGCCATCTGGGAAATGCACCAGAACCTTCAAATTGATGGTGATTCGAAACTAGTAGTTGACATGGTAAAACAACTACAAAACAAGACATTGGTGGAAAAGATTAGCAGGAGCTGGAGAACAGCATGGGTAACCAGTGAAATAGGAAAATTAATAAATATAATAGAATATCTTATTCCCACACACGTAAGGCGAACAAGCAACGAACCAGCAGACTAGCTAGCTAATTGGGGAAGCCGAAACAGGGGAAGTTCGATGGACCTCGGAGGAACAGAGCTTGCTCAACCAGAGGAGAAGGTGCAGTTGCAGAAACTCCTAGACGTCGATAACGATGGCAATAGCGATCCAGAAAGGTATGTTCAAGAAAAGGCAGCAAGTGGAAGACGCAGGGAAAGTACACAACCGGTGATGACAGATAGGACACACGCGAGAAATGAAAGGAGTAAATGGCAAAAAGGGAAACTGATGGAGTAGGACAGGGACGGATCGCATCCCAAGAACCCAGCAGAGGCGCAATCAAGGAATGAGATGGTGGAGGGTAGGTGTGGAGCCGGGCAAAGGGTTAGAGAAGGGATGGCAAGTGGCAGTGGAAGGACCGAAAGTATACGGCAGGAGCAGCTGGGAGGATGTAGGAGTTATGAGGAGTAAAGGCAGACAGAATGGTCAAGGCACATCCCAAGGAGAGGACTCGGGAAAGAGTGGTGGGAAGGAATCAAGATAGGTGGAGGTTAGAAGGGACAGAAGGATAGGAATAAACCAAAGAGGGCCTGAGGTGGCATTAGGAATTTGCATGCAGCAGAGCATGAAGCTGGCTGGAACGAAGAAAGGTGGTAGATAGGAGCAGAGAACAGACAAAGGCTACGACAATGGCGAGGAAAGATGGTATGTAGACTCTTTCTCCTATTTGATCTATTACGTTGTAGCTAGAAGTAGGAGTCTAAGTAAATTTCTTGAGAAGACCATGAGGCTTAAATCAGAAGGTAGACATAGCCTGTATGTAGGAAACCTCAGACCCGGGTAGCAGTGTCCTTCTTGGACCAGAGAAGCAAGCCAGAAAGCCCTAGCTCCGAGGCGATCTTCTAGTCACCCAGGGAAATTGAATCAAAGTCTCCTGAGGAAAGGGAAACCCAAACCCAGGATAGCTCTCAGGGTGGGGAAGGGTGGAAACTCTGGAAGGAAAGATAACCCTATAAGTAGCTGAACCCTAGCACCAATCATTTCTATAGAAAAGACTAGAGGGAAAAAGAGTAGGAAATCCCTGGAAAAAAGGAGAGAAAGTCGGCCCCTTCGACAGCCGGAGAGAAAAGATGACCTACACAAACCCTCAGAAAGCCAAAAACAAGGGCAACAAGGGGTTCCCGTGGCCATTTCGAGTGGATGAAATGAAATGGGCTGATTGACAAGCCGGCCTCGATGCGTTCTCCATCGTCACACCATTCTCAAACCCTGAGAAACCAGAATTCTGGCAAGGAAAGGGTGGTAAGTGAATGGATCAAAACTCAAATTTTAAACCATGTTACTGACTTATGGTATCATGTCTTGCTAGGTAAAAAAGATTCAGTAAATTGCAACATTCAGTCCAGAAAGAACATGGCCCCACGGAAAGTGAAAAAGGTTCCAAAACAAGAAGAGGGAACCAGGAAAAAACGTGAAAAGGAGAGGAAGGAAATCAGAGGCCGAGCATATGATGAGCATTATAAATGCTTACATGGCAGGGAACCCACCCGAAATTCTGGAGCAGATAAATGGTTGGGAGAGAGAGTTGAGAACAATCAGCTCGAACTAGGAGGTCCCCAGGGGAGATTGTGAGGCCATGGTGCCGGACCCTAGTAACTTGCACAGTCGTAACTCACTCTTCAATAAAACAATCCAACATTACTGGATAATGAAGCATGTGGTAGCCAGAGCCATGGAAATGAATCAGGTTGTCCGGGAGGAAGAAGAGGAGGAAATGAGGTAGCGAAACGAGTAGTTATGGAACTAGAACCAAGAAGAATTGGAAAACATGAATTTTTTGCTTCTTAAGGAAATTGCAGTTGTACAAATTCAGGCCTCTCGCAACAATCTCATCTTAGGGAGAATTGAACAGATGTTGAGGGAGATGAAATGGATAATGGAACAGAGAAAGGAAATCCCTAGATAAAGCACCAAGGCGCCTGCCCCGATAATATCCTCAGATGAGTACTGATGCAGTATGTCAAGTTTGTTAGTGTTTTTTGAAGCAAAAATCTGAAATCTGATGTGTTACCGTAGAATAAAAGCTAGGATAATGAGTAGAGCTCGGAAGAGCAAACATGTTAGAAACACAGAGATGAACATTTTCAAATTTTGGGTTGCATTTAATGTAGACACGTGGTTTCCTGGTTTCCTTCGGGTAGGTTAACCACTTGGGACATATGAAGGATGGATGTAAATTTTGATTTTGAAATATAGATAGCAGCTCTCCCAAAGTTAACAAAATAAAAAAAGAATATAAAAAGAGAGAAGCAAAATAAATAATAAAAGGAATGACAGACCGAGTAATAGACATGAACAACAATCTAAATATAATTGTAAATAGGAATAGTAATGAAGAAACTGAAATAGATCTACTTACAAAACAACAACAATGATCTGTGCTCAGAGGAGGGGGGCCTTCCTCCTTAAACAGGATGTTGGATGAAGCTCATGAACTACAAATCAACTCAAGACTTCATAGGTTCAATCCAAAAACATGCCAATATTTGTTAATGAAAACTTATAAGATACAAAACAATGATTCTTTAGAGTCTTCCCTTTCGTTCCACAAACCTCTTGTACTATGATGAATTGCTTCATTTAAATACACAGGGAAATCAAAACGAATTCTCCTAAAACTGATCTTTCTAATATGTGAGTAGATTACAAAATGATTTTATTACAACTTTAGATTATCTACAATATATAAATCAACAATATCATATATGAAGGATATCTCCATCATTAATCAGCCGAAAGAAAGTCGAATTTGATTGTGAATTTGGGGAAATTTCCAATTGGTCGCAACAATAAATATGGTAAAACCACCTTTATAGAACCACCTGTATCTCTAACACGTATGAATTTTGGAAAATCACTTAAGAGAAAACTCAATTGGGCCATTCTTCACAAAACCCATTTCGCATAATTTTGAGATTCGTCCTCATTTTCATGTAAAATACAACACAAAACTATCACTTTTTATCGAGCGAATTTCTAAGTTGGAATGTTTGACCATGAACTAGAGCTTGGATTTGCGATTTAGATGAGAACTTGGAGATTGAAACCATGAGTTTTGTTATAACAAATCTCTTCATAAACCATCATTGGAAAAATCATGCATAATAATCTTTAATATACTAGAAATAAAGGAAGATGAACATTAATAACCACAAGACCATAAATAAGTATGAAATGAAATTATTTGAGGTATTATGATATATGGCATGATAAAATAACAATAGAAATGGATGAAATAGATGTCAAAAAAGATAATGATAATGACAAATTAGTGGCCAAACAATTATTACGAGATCAATCATAAAAGTTTGAAATCAAATTAAACCACAATTTCAATGGATAGTTCTTTAAATTGATACGTATGTTTATGGCTATTCTTTTTCTCCTTTGACTCAAGTAATAAGTCTACACTACAAGGAAAATACCTTCCAGTGGAGGCTATAATGGAGGTTTTTAGTGTTATAAAATTCGCAAAAATTATCAAAACAACATCTGTTAAAACATGTATTTGCGATAGTGGAGATTATAATGGAACTTTATCACAACTGAAAAATTTTGGGTGGCCAAAGGTCTTATCGATTTGCTTCATGGAACAAGTAGTACTGGTGTGCTACATATATAAAATCATTGAGGCTACATATATAACTAAAAGCACTGATGCATTGAATGCAAATAACACCAATGCCTAAAATGTATACTTCACCAGTGCATATATATCAAAAAATACCCCAAGGCATTCTTCTAAAGGAATAACATCAGGGCGGGAAAAAAAATTGCAAACTCGATCCTTTTATTTAAACTCGCATCGTTGATGTGTATGATTTGTATAAACGCATCGGTGTGCTATGGATATAAAAGAACTAATGTTGTTAATTTTAATAATGCACCAGGGAGTTAGTTCTATGAAAGCACTAAGGCTTTAAGAATTACAATGCACTGGGGTGTTAATGTTAGGCCCCTATACTACTAGTGTAACCCCTTATTGTTATTAGTACAACCCACTAATTATATTGGTGTACCCATGTAGTGCCCATATTGTTACTATTGTGCCCCATAGAACCCCACTATTGTTATTATTGTGCCCTTACATTATTACTGTTATGTCGTCTCTGATTATGTTATGACCCCTTAGCCTCCTATATATATAAAGGAGGTCTTTTCATTTGTATCATCCAAGAATTGTACATTTATGTAATGTAAAGGAGGTTGCCCCCCTTGAAGAGGCTAAATTCTAAGGCATTGATCTATCTTTTCTATCCTTTCTTGAGCTGGTTTCATAACATTTGGTCTCAGAGCTTTGGATTCTAGGGTTTCGCTGCTCCAAACAGGTCATTGTGGCATTTTCACTATAACTTTGTTTCTGCGACGTTTCAGAAGCTTAACAAAAAACCCATTTGAGAAGAAATCGCGCTTAATCTCAGGTCCAAATTTCAGAGCTTTTTGCGCTATATTTGCGGAGATATGATCTGAGGAAGTTGGTCTTTTTGCGGACTCCTGAATTACATTCCAAACAGGTGACCTGGGGAACATCATCATAACTTTCTCTCTGAGCATCAGATTGAAATTTTGTAAGAAGGTACAGAAAGAGGACGAATTTTAGTTTCTTGTATATATTTTCCAGAGCCAAAGGTCGAAACTGGGACATGTGGCATGTTGTACAAGTTCTCTACTGAATTAGTCAATAATCAAGTCACTGTGGGAGATTTGGCATAACTCTTCATTGGAGAATCCAATTGGGGTCAGACTAGTGGCATTGGAAAGAGTAAAAGGGCTTTGGGACATAGTGGAAAGAACAATTATGGAAACTAGGAAGCATACCCCTCACAACTATAAAGAAGGAAGTGTTGTTTCTTCTAGCCTTCCACAACCTACAAGGGTTACACCACAACAATTGGAAGAAAAAAGAGAAAAAGGGCTTTTTTACAATTGTGATAGCAAATGCATTAAAGGTCATAAGTCTACTGAGAAGAAATTATTTTACATAGAATATGAAGAGGAGGAAGAAAAGGATCAAGAAACATCAGAAGAAGAGGTTATACGCCAAAACCCCACCCCAGAGAAAGAAGAAACGAATCAGACCATATCTTGTAAAGCATTGGCAAGAATTACCACTCCTCAAACTCTCAAGATAGAAGTATGTATCAAGAAGAAAAAGGTGCAAGAAGTGAAAGATCACATCGAGAAAGAAGAAATGAATCCAACCATATCTTGTAATTCATTGGTCGAAATTACCACTCCTCAA
>APFE030068228.1:171564-210402 GCA_000404065.3 Pinus taeda
TATAAATGAACTATCTAAGTAATAGAAAATTATTTATCATAATTTTACTAATAGTTTCAACCATGCTAAAATTTGTAATTTATAAAAATATCTTTGCATTTTTTTCAAGTAAGTCGTTTTGCATGCAATTTCATATATAAAATTTTGAGATAAGTTCACCAATACATAGTATATAATAAATATTATTTTATGAAAATAAACATTGTCATGATGACCATCTAACCAACATAAACATCATCTAAGATATACATTCAAATTCACTACCATCATCTAATTGTATACATCTCTAGCACATATAAACGTCATTAGCTAGCACACAAATCTAATAATCTAATAGGGCATCATCATCGTGATCACATCTAACAAAACACAGGCATTATAATCCAACATCATCACTAGACACACCCTCAAATTAATATACATATCATGTCAAATAAATGTTATCACATACACATCTATTTTCAAGCACATTAAATGAACATATCTAACATGACATAACAATATACACATTAATGCCAACATATAATTAAGTACAAAAACATGAAATTAAACAATGCACCATATATATATATATATATATATAATAATATATATATATATATATATATATATATATATATATATATATTTATAAACAAGTCAAATTATCGAATATCTTATACAACATAAGTATTAGTGGTTTCCTCGTCTCCAACAGAAGATGATGGATGGTCAAGTACTGTCTCAACTGTCGAACTATGAGGTGGAGGACGAGGTGGTTGGTTTGCTCTCTTAGGAGAAACACAAGGCATATCCTCTAGCTCTGGGATGTGATCATCAGGTGAATGACGAGAGGGTGTATACCAAAAGGATCATTGACACCCTGACCAACATCTGATGGCATGGTACTACCAAAAACATGATCACCACCCTCATCATTATAATCCAATGGGGTAGCACTATGTGAAGGCTCACCTAACGTATCTGGTGCTACATGCCATGCATCCATCCTCACTGCCAGTGGTCTGCTTTCTTCGATAATATGATGCATAAGATTTATCATATCATGCAGGAAGTCCCTCAAAGAACCATGAACCTAGGACTTGTTCTTATGTCTTAAGCCCTCGCAGGGCAGACTCCCTCCTCAACTGAAACTCTAGACAATCCATCATAGTAGTCCATCCTAAATCTCAAACCATCCCTTCAGGACCTAATGCCCATGCCCCCTTTAGGATGTGCCTCGCCCATCTCCTCATCTGCTCCCTCCGGTGGGAGAGGAGGCCTGTCCCCAGGGAATGTGTTGATGTCTACAAAATATATAGTACACAACAATAATTAGATAATTTCATCAAATAACATAATAAAACAAGTTAAAGAATGCATTATAATAAATTTTATTCTAATTAATTAAGACAATAAATAAAACTAAATTTAAATAAAACACTAATATTACCTCTACCATCTACAGGCTCATCTAGTGTAAAGAGGATGTTATCACACTATCTCCAATCCATTCCCAGGTATGAAAATGACAACAAAATAAATGTGTGGTAATCCTCACTGGCTAGTAGCATTAGTGCCTGATGGAATTCTTGGTCAGATACTCTGACAGGCCCCTCTTGGGCATCATCTAGACCCACATGTGCATCCCCACCTCATTCATCAGCCTAGGAGGTCAAGGGTCAAATGTAGGCCTTGTCTCTGGAAACCTCTCAAAAAATCTCTGAAACAAAAGGGAAGTTTGTCCTCCCATGTATCATCACACAACATCTATCTAAAGCCCTACAAAACTGCCTCAAACAAATGGCAGACCATTTGGTGCATCATGGCACCTACTTCAAAGAATTTACATAATACAAAAGACGGAAACTAGTGTGCTACCCATCACTAGTATAGGACGCAATGGTGGTCACTGATAATGAGAGGCACCTAATCTTTTGTGTAGCAAAAGAAGCAATCTATAGTTGTCCACCACTAACTTAAAAATATGTTGGAAGGACTACATGATCCCTAACATATCTCTAAAAGTAGACAAGATGACTCTCTATTGGAAGGGGACTAGTAAAATTCCTACCCTCTCCTGGATAGGTCATTGATAAAATATATGTCCTCCTTAGAGGGCTTATACCACATATCAGGATCGACACAGAAAGCATGCTCCTGGACACCCCACTGATGGATCAGATGTGCCAAAAAATTAGAGTGGGCCCTCATGGATATAGCCTCATCATATTACTTAAGGAGCCTACATTCCTAAATAGCGCCTAGGTCTCCATGCTAATATGGCAAGGGTATAAATCCCTCTCCCTCTCTCGGGCCTCCCATGGTTGGAACACATTGTATTAGTCTGTCATTTGCTCCTACTCCTGCTAATTCTCCCTCTGTTGACGTCTCTTCTACATTATTGACATATAGAATACATCAACCTCATATATAAAACATAAAAACAAATTATTAAATGAAAAATGTATTTATAAATATGTAAACATAAATTTCAATTAAAATAAAAAACTCGGTGTGCCCAAAAAAATAGTAATTCACCATCTATGGTGTGCTATCAAACACAACCACACAGGAGACAATGCATACATACGTATGACACACAACTTTTGGGTCACATATATACATTTTCATCTTGGTGCATCTCAAACTTATGCACCGATGTGCACTTATAATCTTTTCGCACTAGTACAAAACTTTCAGGTTATCAAACACACTGAGTTATATTTTTTAATATTATGTGCGTGGTGCGTTTGGTAAATATAAACACATTGGGCATAAATTAAAAATGTACGCATCGATGTATAATTTATAGATTTTCCTAGTGCATTTACTTTATGAAACACACCACAAAAATATTATTATTTTAGGTTCACGCACAGAGTTGTGGTGCACCCTATAAATTTACAGGATGCACAACTATCAGTGTGATCCAAAGTTGTCGAACACACCACTCAGGAAAAATAAATTAGAGAGAAACATAGACATTACTTGGACATTTGGTAGTCGGGGAGGCATTGTTTGAGAAAAACAAATTTCACCACCGTTTGAGAAAATTTAAATCCAGTCACCGAGCATGGTATGGAAGGATGGTGAGCAAAAAAAACACCGACGACATGGCAATTGTGTGAGGAAGGAGTGGCACTGGTGCTTTAGAGCTCTACAACACCGTAGATGGTAAAAATGAAATTTATGGCTGATAGTTTGTTTTATTTATTTAACCCTATTTCGGTGCATTATTATAACTGCACCGATGTGTAAAATATCCAAGAGAACAATTTTTTTTAAATTAAAAACCCTATAGAGGTGCTCTTGTTAAGACACATCGGGGCGTTCGATTACATCAACTACACTAGTGTTTTTTTAGACTATAGCACTGCATTTTTCAAAAATTAAAAACCTCCTAGTGATGCTCTTTCACAGATGCACCAGGGCGTTTTAATACATGAATAAATTAGTGCTTCATAATTACATGGCACTGTTTTCTTTTTTTAATTAAAAATCTTATAGTGGTGCTCTTGTTAAGACACACTAGGGCGTTTTAAATAATTTATGGCACTGGTGCTCTATGGGAGTATAGCACCACATTTTAAAAACTTCCTAGTCATCCTCTTCCTAATATGGATCGAGGCATTTTAAAATATAGAACCGCGTTTTTTTTAAATAAAAAACCTATGGTGGTGCTCTTTCTAAGTATGCACTGGGGTGCTTTACTACAAGAAGGGCACCAATGCTGCAAGTGTATATAGTATCGATAATTTTTTAAATTTAACCTTTATCTAGTGTTATGGATTAGTGTAAGCATCGGTGTGTGGTATATAGTGCACACACTGGGGCATTATAGTACTGGTTTAACATAGGTTCATCATCACAGTATAGCACAGGACTGGGAAAAATGAATTATACAACCAATTTATTTTGTAAATTTAACCCTATTCTAGTGCTATTGAGTAGTATACACATCAGTGCTCTTTGTTAGTTAGTGTACCACTTTTTTAATTTAAAAAAAAAAAAAAATTCTATAGTTCACCATGTTCTATTAGGCATTGGTGCTTATATGTATAGTAAATCACTGGTGTCTTTGTATATTGTAGATGCACCGTCAAAAAAACATATGCTAAAACATCTGGCCCCCGACCTCTGCTAGTGACCTTCGCTACAAATGGATTTTTGGGCTATTTTTGTAGGGGCTTCCACAAAAACCTCTGCTAGAAGGTCTTTTCCTTGTAATGCTAGCTCTTTCTTTACCAAACAACCCCCCTTATGCTCAAGTCCAGCTTCGTTTTTACCAAACGAGCCCCCCTCAATCTCGAACCTAGCTCTATCTTTACTAAACAAACCCCCACTTTCTCACATCCCAATGAGCCTGGGTCATATTTATTCTCCCACTAGCTACTTGTATTTCTAGGCCTAGGTAACCCCCATTCTAAGCATTCTACCTACCCAAAGTTTCTCCTATATGGTCCCCCATCAACTACTCACCCTTTCGAGCCTAGACAACCCCCATTATGGCCATTCTACCTGTCCAAGGGCTTTCCTACATGGGCCCCCATTAACTACTCACCTGTTTGAGCCCAAGCATCCCCCATTCCAGGAACTCTACCTGTACAAGGGTTTTGCTACATGGGGTAATCATTAGAGTCTTACATCCAAGTGTTGGTATGGCATCCTCTAATATAATGTGCATGAAGTCTTATGGCCAAGTGCTAGACTGGTGTGCTCCATTGCACTACTCATGAAGTTTCGTGTGCTCCATTGCACTAATCAAAGTGTCACCGAGTTGTAATGTCATCATAGAATTATTCTTCCTAAGCTCTTTGCTCCATTATTTCACCTATGTCACAGCATGTAATTTCCATGAGATATACTAAAAATTTTCAAACTAGAAATTATAATTTTCCAATTGTGCTTCATTCAAAATCCAAATCTCATAAACAAGAGGTTGTCTATCATGTTGTTGGGATCCTTTATAGGTGGTGTTATTCTATCATGGTAGCTTCTATATCACACCTCAGTCAGCCAAATAGTTGTCATTTTTTATACACACAATCTCTTTATTGCAAAAAATTCACAACATCTTGAAGTGCTCTTAGAATTATTTCACATATAACAATTATATTAGTCCATCTGATTTCAAATGACTGAAACGAAACTATCTTAGCATTGTATGTATGTACGAAATTCATTATAAGCATTTGTAATAAAATCAACTTTTATTTCAAAAACCTAATGAGTCAAAAATGAAAAATGCATGTATTTAAATTCATGAGTACTTTAGTTTCCACTTTGTTTTGCAAGCATTTCAAAAATCCTAGTAATATTTTCACATTGAAGCTTCCTACTTTAATCATGTGCCTTCCTTGGCATCCTTGCAATACATGTATTAATTGGAAGCAAAAGATATCAAATTAAGCTAAAACGAATTCTTACCCAATTCCTTTCCTTTACCTTTTTACCTTTGCTCGTTGTTTGCCTCACCCACTTTTCTACCATTACCATCACTTTTCGCTAAATCATTTTGAAAGAGTCCAACTAGCTTGTAGCATACCTATTGCTGCAATATTTAGTAGTCCCTCATAATTCTATCAACTTCACATATTAGTCACAACTATATATCAATTATATTGCTTACAAGTTTCAATGAAGTTTCCATAAAGGAATTTGTTTTAGGTATCCACTTTACAGATTCTAACATTGTCCTATCCCTTTTAAAGTTAACTTTTAGCCTCTACTGTTTTCAAATATTTACATAACTAAGCTCTTAATTCCAAGTGTATCATATGCATATTAACCATGGTAGTTAACAACAAGAAATCACTATTTCACACTTGCACAATGGGCATTCCACGTGACCTAGCATCCATCAGGTAATTTCATTATATTACCCAGAACATAGCAAGTATTGTACCATTCACACTATCATCATATTTAAACAAAACAAAACAAAAAAAAAAGGAATTATCCCCCTACTATGATGGTTCTCAAAAAATTACCTTTCAAATGAAATGGCATCATTATGCACTTTTCTTATTTTTCTCATTATTCACATATTCATAAAATATAAAACATATATCAGCCAAGCACAATTTTAGTTAATGGAAACTTCCTTCTTATGCCATTTTCATAGTCGCCACATTGTTGTACATTTTGTTCATGTGGACCCAACCATACCCCCTTCATTGATCTATTATCCTCATCTTCCCTTTAATGCAGTTTATCACATGCACAGAATTTAATCAAATATTGAACTTGTAGTTGGGTTTCATCCAGGTCTTCTCCATGAGCTTCTTTCCTTTACTTTTCTTTTACACACCCAACAAAACAAACCAAAAACAAAATACTAAGGGAATGGAGGGAAAAATTAAAAATAAAGGAAAACAACAACAACATGCGACAGAAAACACAAAGTGTGGCCATGCTCAAAGTAAAAAAAAAAAAAAAAAAAAAAAAAAAACATAAACATGTAGCTAACAACAAACAAAAAATTGTGAAACATCTCGATTCACAACACATCAAACATTCTAGATTTACTTCAGCAAGAGCACTTAACTCATTAGCACATGCACAAAAATGTAATCAAAGTCTTTCATTCTATGTTTTGTAATTTTTAAACTCAACTCTTAGACTCCTCGGAGTATCTATTCCATTAGGGAGATTTTCCTCCTCTTACTCATGATGGAATTGGTCCATATTGTGTTGTACCATATTGTTATCCATTCCTCTATTTCTTTTTGCAAATTGTATCTTGTTATGTGTTGTCACACATGAAGTTTTTAACCTTGTACAGATAATACCTACAAATGAAATCTTAATAAAAAACCAAAAAATATACACAAAATTTTCTCTTGGAACCCAAAACCGAGAAAAACCTAATTGATTTTTCATTTATATTTTTCCAATGTTACAATACATTATATACATTTCGAATCATTCATAACCCTCCAATCCATCAACCCTGGATTAAAACATAATCATAGTTCCTTTGACCATATCTACAAAACCATGGGAAAAACCATCATGCATAAAACCATGTGAAAAACCATGTGTGGGTCCACCCTAACACCCCATGAACAGGAGGGGATGTCACCCCCTTGTGGCCTCTTCACCATGCCTAACACAATGTATCACATATGGGGCTAGTCCTACAAAGTATATAACACATACTCGACATTCTCCCACTTGTTGTTTTCTTTGCACACATGGGAGTCGCAAGAGTAAAAAGTCGCCAATATAGGGATGCAACACCCATTATTTCTCTATATCATGAAAACTTCTCAGTGTTCACAAACTTTTTCAATGCATCTAGAACATTCTTCAAAGTGACAATATTTACTAGCAACACCTTTCTGTCTTCAAACATATCCCTCACAAATTGATACTAAACATCAATATGTTTTGTCTTTGAATGATAAGGATGGTTCTTTGCCAAGAAAATTTCACTTTTCCTATCACAATCTATCCTTATAGCTTGTTGTAATAACCCCATACCTAAACACAATCTCTGTAACCAAATTACTTCCTTTCTTGCATGATTATTTGTCATGTATTCAGCTTTTGTTATTGAAAGTGTCACAATAGATTGTCTCTTTCTCATCTAGTTGACTTCTCCTCCAAATAGGATAAACACATACCCACTTGAAGATCTTCTCTGATATATATTTCTAGCCCAATCTGCATCAACAAATGCATGTATGTCCAACACTTTTTCCAATCCTATTCTTCCTCGGTAGCACAAACCATAATATCTAATGCCACGTAGATACCTAAAAACCTGCTTTACTACTATTGAAGGCTCGCTCCTTATTTTTGACATAAACCTTCTCAATACTCCCATTTCATGTGTAATGTTTGTTTTGGTGTAGAACATTTCATGCATTAAACTTCCAATTGCACTTGCATATGGAACATGGGGCATGTCCTCTTCCTCTTCCTCTTCATGTGCCTTGGGACACTGTTTTGCAGATAACTTTACACCTATAGGAATAGCAACCTTCATAATTTTACTATCGTTCATGTTATATCTCTGCAATATTGTCTCGATATAATTCCTTTAATTTAACCATAGTTTCCTATTTTCCCTATATTTTTTAATTTCCATTCCTAAAATAAAGTTTGCAGCACTAATATCCTTCATGTTGAAATTAGAGGATAATTGGGTCTTCACATTCTAGATAATTTCTCCAACATTTCCAATCAATAACATATCATCAAAATACAAGACCAAATAAATAACATGATCACCATGTGATTTAACTAGGTAACATTCAATCTCCATTGCTTCTACCCATAATTCTTGTCCTAATCTACCACCATTGAACATGCACCTTTCCTTTTCCATCAATGTCCTATCCATCCTTTCTACAAATCTATTTTTTTGAAGTGTATATGGAGTAGTATCATGCCATGCTATACCACACTTCTTATAGAACTCTTTGAACTCCTTCTTGCATAACTATCCACCATTATCTGTCCTCAACACCATAATCTTCTTCTATGACTGGTTTTCCACCAGAGCCTTAAACTTTTTATACCTACCTAAGACTTCATATTACTTCTCGAGGAAATATTTCCATGTATTCCTCAAGAGGTCATCTATAAATGAGACATAGTACACATATTTATCCAGTGATGGAATCAACACAGGTCCAAACACGCTAGTGTGCACAAGCTATAATATTCCTTCTTCCCTCTTAGCACTATAGGAAAACCTCACATGATTCTACTTCACATATACACAATGTTCACAGAAATGAAAATCTAGAGAGAAATTAGTCATACCTCCTACCATACCATTACCGTGCAGTATTCAAATGCCCTTCTCTTCAATATTTCCTAGTCTTTGATGCCATAACATAACATTGTTTCCAAATATTACAAGACTTTCTACTCCACTTTATGGAACAACAAAACTATTGTACACATCAATAACAGTATTTCCCAACAACTTTTGCAAAGTTCTAATCCAAGCTCCCATCATCAATACCAATGCTCCTCGATCCATGTTGTAAGCATATTTCTCAAATATTGTTTTTACGCTTGCATCATCCATCTTGCTTACATAAATTATATTGTTGGCCTATATTGGAATGTGCAGAACACCAGGAAGTGTTCTAATCCTTCTTCCTATCAACTTTAGTTTGAATTTTTCTCATCCTATGATTTTGGTCTTCATGTCATCACCTAGGAAGACATCACCACCATCATATTTATTGTATTCATAGAACCACCCCCTATGGGGAGTCATATGTAAGGATTCACTTGATTTAATCATTCATGCCTCATGATCTACTTGTGTACTTGAAGAAGCCAAGTACACATCCCCACATTCATCTAAGGTGGGTTTCACCTATACATAAGGAGCATCATCAAATACCTTTCCTTTCTTGGGAGTTTTAGATCTACAATATTTCTTGTAGTGCTCTTATTTTCCATATTTCCAAGATACCTTTACAATTTTTCCTGGATATTTAGATCTCCCTCTATATTTAAAACTCCCACTTTAGAACTAAGTTTCTATTTCTATTTTGAGAGCATCCTTTTTTAAACAAGGTGTCTCCATTTTGGCTTTCCATATACTTTCATCTCATCTCCTCCAACAATAGGGATGTGACTATTTCATCAAATTTCAAGTTAGTTGCATTACTATATATTGCAACAACCAGACTATCCCATGAGTTTGGTAGAGAACATAACATACTAATGTTCTTATCCTCATCTGAAATCTTAATATCAAAAGATAATAATTGACTTACCATATTATGGAAGGAGTTCAAATTATTTTTCATCAAGTCTCCATCTCTCATCCTCAGGTTATACGGCTTCTTCTACAGGAACAATTTATTTACTAGGGACTTAGACTGATACAAAGTCCCTAACTTGTCTCATAAATATTTCACTATAGCTTCTCCTAAACCATTCAATAATACCAGATCTAAGACAGGCAATCATATTGTTCTCTTTTCCTTCTAATCCAACTTGGTCCAATATTCTATCAAAATTATAGTTAGTTTGGTACCTAGAACCACAACAATCCACTAATATTTATCCACCAATAAATCCTTCATCTTGAGCTTCCACAACTCAAATTTGTTCGTTGAATTTCTCGATCTTTATCTTTCCACTATCCACCATTTCCTTTCACCATAAGAATCAATCTCGTAGATATCCCACTATAACGGGGTCTACCACAGGCCTGAGCAAAAAACCTTAGCCACAAATGCGTCCCCTCAAAGAAAAAAAATATTTTGATACCAAATGAATGTTTTAACCCTATATAGATAGAACCTACAACCTAATTCTTAAAGAAAAATAGAAAAAATACAATGGAAAGAACAAAAAATATACACAAATATTTTCTCACAGAACCCAAAACAGGGAAAAACCAAAATGATTTTTCATTTATATTCATTTCAATGTTACAATACATTATATACATGTTAAAGCATTCATAAACCCCCAATCCATTAACCCTATATTACAACATAATTGTAGTTCACACATGTTGATCTAATGTTGTTCCATTACAGAAATTATGAGGTCTAAAATGGGCCTCAAAACAAATATGTACAAACAAAATCAATTTTATAAGAACCAATAGTATTCAAGATGTTGATGTCAACCATGGGGGATGGTTCACCATTTTTAGAGTAAAAAGGTAAAAAGATTATAAAAAAAAACTACTTTTTCAACTTATCTCCTTATGGTTTTACTCAAATTTCAAGTCAGAGCACTTGTTGGATGCAAAATTTAATTCCTCATCCAAAGAGTACCCACGTTGCATACTTTTGATGGACCCTGCTACAGGAAAAATGAGAAATACATGAAAAATGTGATAATAATCACGTTTCTTCATGTATTTCTTATTTTTTTGTAGCAGGGTCCATCGAAAATATGCAACATAGGTACTCCTTGGATGAGGAATTAAATTCAACAAGTACTCCCACTCGAAATTTGAGAAAAAACACAGGGAGATAAGTTGAAAACATGAGTTGAAAAAATATTTTTTCCTTTTTCCCTCTAAAATTTGACAATGTAATATAATCTTGTGTTATTATTTCCGCTAGTATTGTATAATACTCCTTACGTGGCCCATTTTAGACCTCAAAAATTATCTAATGATACATTTAAATCCTATGTCAGTCACATGTTCCAAGAAACGAAGGAAATTTTAGCATGTTAAAAATCACATTCACAACAAGTTTAAAATCAACATATATAGTAAATAAATTATTGAAATAATTTTCTCTTTTAAGGTCCATCCAATCTGAGTTGAACCTAGGCTTTGACACCACTCTGTAACACCCCTTCCCACCCCCTTATATTATCTTGAGCTACAAGAGGTGTTACCTATAGACTTTAACCCAACCTCTAAGGTATGTTATGAAGATGGGGTTACAAAAATTATCTTTTTTCAACTTCATCAAAACCCAAAAAGAATGCTACCATCGTGTTCATCTCATAGATATATTTCCAACGATATAATTTTATCTCAATCCAACTCCTGGATTGAAATTTATTCCCATTTGAAATTCAACCAAACATATTAGGCCACATCAACATTGGGATGCCATGTGGCATCCAATTATAGTCCAATGTCATATCCTCGTACCAATTTCCATGTTAAATTAGACAAGGGGCCCCCTAAGACTCCCCGATTTATGTTTTGGTATGTTTTCCTGTTATATCTTGTTTTTGAGTGATCCAATGTTGCAATGTAATTCTACCCTTCTACACTCTCAAACCTCTGGATACCTACCATATTCAGCTTGTTCTTATGTATCTATCCTCGCCCACATCCATATCCTTAGATCCCAGATGCACGTATTCATGGGCAGAGTAGTCTGACCTCAACCACATTTGCCCTGCCACAAGAGTTGGTGCCCCTACCACATCCCAAATGCTTGAATACCTAGATCCATGTCACATCCATAATGGCATTTCCATGTAACCCACATCCCATTCATATCCATGTGGCACTTCTAAGTAATTATATAAGTGGGTCACATCATCATTTTATCACCATGTAGCCTCCTCGTGGGTCCATGTGGCACTGTCACATTTTCTTAGGTGCAAGACACGCCATATCCTCCCCATTGGTGTTTTTTGAGGTTTATTTGTTATAATAATTTTTGGTTTGAATCTTATCCATTGGGCCCTCAACATTATAATTATCCCAACCACATCTAACTTGCGACAAGTATAAGTACCCCCAACACACACCAGATGTCATGAATTCCAAATAGGGGAAATATGGCCATGTGTAAATCCAGACTCAATAGAGAAGTTTCAACCCTTGGCACCATTGGATGCCTAGATCACCAGATTCCAAAACTTGAAAGGGAATTTGTTTGGATGAGACCCATTCTACTCATGAGGTAGTCGCTTGTTGTTGATCCTAGATCTTGGATAACTGGATGAAAAAGTGTATTTATATTAGAATGATATTTGGCCTTGCGATGATCTGGCCTACACATGGGGGTGTTGACCCTTGCGACTCCCTAGATGCCCAGATAACTAGATTACAATAGAATATTTTGAACAAAAACGAAAAATAAAGGGAATTTTCAAGAAATTTTTCAAGGTAGAGGACATTTCTTGTACACCAAATTTTTGAAGATGAATGGCAAGGCTTGCGCATATGCCTTAGAACCATTGAGCCCTATCCAAGGTGTACTAGCAAAGTCTAAATTACTTCAGATCCATAACAAGAGGAATTCATGGTCCCAAGACCAATTCACCCAACTTCAACAACATACAAGATAAGATATGCAAGGAAATACAATCTGAGGTCTACTACAAATTAGTTAACTTCATCAGTGAATTAGGATTTATTTATTCATTAGCAAGGAGGAATGTAGGATTTGTGTGACCATTCATAAGCATTATAGTTCATGTATTAACAATGAATCTCAAGTTGATATAGCTAGTTACATTTCTCAGTTACAACAATGTATATATGTGCATAGAAAATAGAATCACCACCTAATCCATAAATTAAGTGACCATTAGTTATAACCAGATACCTATTTAACACACATCATATAGATTAAGCTTATAACATGTAAGATAACCCAAAATCATGGGTATAACAGTAAGCTTTCCAATTCAACTGAGTGAACTTCAAACAATTAGTCACAACCATGTAAGTGATCCTACATATTCATAAAGATGGAAAAAAATCACATCATTCAAGCATTCCTTGCCACCATGGACAATTACGATAGCATATCAACCATGAATATATAATGATTCAGGCATTCTTTCTTGAATCACATGGAACAATAACATAATAAGCATAGGAATCATCCATAAATCAAACATGCATAAATAATTATACTTATTTGATTGAGTTAGATTAGTTGGCAATTGAAGTAGGGACTTCAACTCTCCAACCAACCATAGGCCAACTAAAATCACATGTTTCTTGTAGTTGACCGCCCCCAAGCCAGATCCATAGTATGAGGGGGCATTTTCTCACTGAAAATTCATACCAAGGCTTGGTCAACACAGACTGGAGGAAGATTCCACTATTTAGGAGGTTTATCAATTGTGTTTTCATGGGAAGCACTACAAGGGTTTTTAATCCACTATCCATGTGGTTTATCAATGTACTTAGAAAAAAATAAGTGGTTTATCAGCTTACTCAGCAAAAACTAAGTGGTTTATCAGCTTCCTCAACAAGCACTTAGTGGTTTATTAGCTCTTTTAGCAAGCACCATAGTGGCTCAACTTACTAAGTCAAGTGGTTTATCATCCATAAAACAAGAACCTAAGTGGTTTATTATCTTACTCAATAAGCATTAAGTGTTTTATCGGCTTCCTCAACAAGCACTTAGTCGTTTATCAGCTCTTCAACAAGCACTAAGTGGTTCAATTCTCCATTGAGCCTCCCAGTAGCCATACAGGCTTAGATGCACATATTCGGAGGTATTCTCAACATTACACAGAAAATTTCATCCCAATCTCTAGGCACTGGTTCAAGGAAAATCTTCTCTATGCTCCAATCTTCTTCACTAGCTGAAATCATTTCTCAATTGTCTTTTGTATGTCTATACTCTCCGTCAGTTTCCCCTCAATCCCCCCACTCGTTGTCTATCTCTCTTTTTCTCCTTATCTCCCATTGTTTGCTCTTGTTTTCTTAGTTATTTTACTCCATGCCACACTTCATGAATAAGGGGACAATATGATGCTATCTCCCACACCATCTTCACACTCCTAACTTCATTAACTATCAGCACAAGCCAGTCCATAGTCAGGATGGTAGTTGAGGGGTTAATGCACTACTACAACTAGCTCCTGGTATTCCACATGCCTTCTGATATAATCCATACAACCTTTGCTTCAGAGCTATAGATCTGTGTTCCCTCCTTTGTTAAATCATAAATTCTATTTTCACGTATATTTACATAAAATAAAATATTTATACAATTACATATTCACATGTGCGGTGTAGCAAAAAGGGTCGTTACACCAGAAATATAGATGGATTTCACAAATATTAGGGAAGCAATAATGACAGCCCAAATGCTAATAAGTCTAACCTTTGTGAAATATTTCATACTTTATTCCTTTGCTTCTAAATACATTATTTCTTATATTCTTAATCAAAAGAGTACAAAGGGAGAAGAACTTCCTATTTCATTCATGAGAAAAACATTACATGAACATGAACTGAAATATTAAAAATTGGAAAAGAATACTCCTACTTTAGTTAAGGCAGTCACTCATTTCAAGACTTGTATTATCACATCCCATATTATTTCTTATATGTTAACTCCTCCTATTAAAACCAAGCCTAATCAATAAATCAAAGAAGGAATATGGGAAAATTGGCTCACAATGTTATAGGAATATGACATCAAAATAAATGCCTTAAAGGAAATAAAGAGACAAGGATTGTGTAAGTTGATCATGGGTATCGAAGCTATAAATATCATTCTCATAGATGATGAAGAGGATCTTTCTATTGCAAGATGTGATTGGTATACGAATATTGTATTTTAATTGAAATCTTAACAATTCCCATTACATATGACTTCAAAGGAAAGAAGAACATTGAAGATGAAAAGTAATAACTTCGTTCTAATTTTTGATGTTTTATTTAAGAGAAATTTTGATGGTATAGCGTTAAGCTCTTAATATTCCCAAAGGTATTAAAAGATTCTTCATGAATTACATGACAAAATTTGTGCTGGAAACTTCACTCCTTTGGTATATACTCTAGAGTTGATTATTATTGACCGATTTTATTTAATGATACTTATGTGATAATAAGAAAATATGTTCAATATCATAAATTCTCAAGAAAAATCAAAAGAAGAGTTATTCCATTAAAACCCATTATGTTAGAAAGCCCATTTTCACAATGAGTCTTAGATGTTATTAGAACCATAAATCTAAAATCTAGTAAAGGGAATTCACAAATCTTGACTACTACTTACTATTTTACAAAATGTCCTAAAGTTGTGCCATTAAAAATATCTAACTCCGAACAATTAATACAATTTTTGCAATAAAATATTCTATTGCAATTTCGCATCCCAAAGAAGTTTATAACAGATAATAATTATTTTTTTATTGTGTCAAAAGTTACATTATTCTATAGAAAATATGGAATATTGATGAGAAAGTCATCAAACTACTACCCCCAAGTAAATGGTCTAGTTGAATCCACCAATAAATTCTTGATCCAAATTTTAAAGAAGATCATTTCCTCAAATCAGAAAAATTGGCCTAATAGACTATTTGATGCTCTCTAAGCAAACAAAATAACTCAAAAAAAGTATAAGGTACTCAGCTTAAATGTTGGTGTATGGAAAGTATGTTAGGATTATGATACATCTAGAATTTAATGCTCTATCAATTGTTATTGGAATAGATGATGAAGAAGATGTTAGCTCACTCTAAACAATATATTATCAACTTCTTCAATTGTGAGAACAACATATGGAAGCAATCATGAATATATAAAAAATGGAACAAGTACTCAAGAGATATTTTGACTAAATCTCAACCCTGAAGTATTTTCATAAGGATCTATTGGTTCTATTATGGAACAAGGCAAAGGAAAATCCACCCCTGCACAGAAAGTTTGAAGCTATTTGGCTTGGACTATATCAGATAGAGAAAGTGTGTGGATTCAACTCTAATATTCTCAAAGATATGAATGGTGTTATTAAGGCATTTCTTGTAAATGGGTGATACTTCAAACATTTCTTCTTCTAAAGTTGTCGTATCTTCCCATATTTTTTTCTTTTCCCTATTCTATGCATATCTCTAAATTTTAAAAAAACTATAGATTTTACTCTTTTTGTGGTTCTATGCACCTAATGACTCAAACCCTCTAGATTCTTAGCAACCAACATGGGATCATTGTCCCATGGTTGGAGTAAAATATTGAACAACATTTGATGATCACTTGTTTAAATTACATTACACTATATTATACCCTCAAATCTCTTCTTCTAACACTTAGCCAATATTATGCTTGTGAGTTTTAAAACACCTTTTTACTTTATTTCTCCCACATGTACTAAGCCTGCATAATTATTTTTTTCTTAGCATATTCATTTTTATGGGTGTGGGCCCCTATTTTTATTTAATTTATCCTGCACTTGCATCCTATGTTTTTTTATTCGCACCTGCATCTCCACATCCTACAAATTTCACCCATCCTATAATTTGTCATTTTTTCTTCTATGTAGGTTGTTGAATGGGTTTTATTCACTTTTCATCCTCCATGAATTCATCATGCAAGAAACTTGCAAATATGCATACACTTAGCTGCTCCACTTGTATGTGGTTTGATTACCTCTCACATTACCTTTTATTCTTGCATGAGTCTTTCCCGCATGATCCTATATTAATCATTCTAACATCTGGTTTATTTTCACATACAAATGATGGAGCTACTCCCTAGAAACACCTCTTATTTGCATCTTGAATCTTGCATCCTAAGTCCCCTATTTGTTTTTGTGTCTCTCTTTCCTTTTGAGATGCATTAATTTCTAAGGATGGTGCATGCTTTACATGACTAAAAATATTTCTAGTATTAAATAATACACATTTTTCGTTGATATTTGCCTATCTTTCTGAATCATCGGAATACCTATTATTTATGAACTACCTCCTTTGCACAAATCCACACAACAATAGTTAATATTACCCTTAAATTTATCAAATCTCTTAAATTAGCCACTTGATGATTCATTCATATATGTAACAAGTATTGATAAGTAGTAAATGAATATGTCAAACAAAGTATAAGAAGCTTTTTGAAAGGATAAACTCAATACACTTGGATGATAGGATCATGAATTTTAGTGGTACGTGCCTTACATATGGCATTCATGTATTAACTTAGAAGAAAATAACAATAAAAAGACCTTTGAATTCATCCATTATGTATGTTGGATGCATGCTTGAAATTTTAACCTTTTCCGAATTACTTTCAGAGTGCGTAGAAAAATTCAACAACAAGAAAAGGAAGATATGGTTTGTAGACTCTTATAAGATTCCCATTCTTCTAACCCTTAGTGTGTTCAATAATATGCTCCAACTTCTAGAATCCAACCAAGTTTTTAGAATAACAAAGGCCAACTCCTTCCTCATGAACTAGAATGGAGGGGAGAATATTTTGAAGAATTTCCTGAAGAATCCAAACAAGGAGTTTGTTAATACTGACAAGATTGATGTATGTGCACTATACAACATATATTAGCCCACTTCATTAGACCAACAACGAATATGAAGATGAACAAAAAGAAGAATCAGAAGAAGAAGAAAAAAAATAAGAGGAAGAAGAGGAAGCATGCTCTCATCCAAAAACCCATTCAAGGTATGTACAAAAGAAACGCCATGTAAATCAAATTGTTGGTGATAAGAAAGTAGGAGTTCAAACTATAAGAAAACTAATTGGTGCTTCTACTCAAGCACATATTTACATGTTTTCCATAATTGAGCCTGAAGAGTTTTCTTAGGTAAGTCAATATAAGCATTGGATAAAGGCCATGAATGAGGAATTAGATCAAATAGTGAAAACCTAGAGTTGGGAATTAGTTCCAAGACCAATAAATAAAAATTTCGTTGGCACTAAATGGGTCTTTAGGAACAAGTTAAATGAAGATGGACAAGTTGTTATAAATAAGGTCAGATTAGTATGCATAGGATATGCACAGATTGAATGAGTAGAACATGTCGCATAATAAAAGAACTAAAAAGAAAGAATAATGTGCCATTTTCCTATATACTCATAACCAAGGCAGCTATTGGTATGTGTACAATGGATCATCCAAACATATGACTAGTGATAAGAGTGAACCCTTGTCACTAAGAGAAGTTAAGCTTGGCAATGTTACCTTTAGTAATGATGCTCAAGGTAACATCATGGGCGATGGAACAATTAGCTTGGACAATGGAATAGGCTAAGAATGTTCTTTTTGTGGATGAACTCAAACACAATTTGTTGAGTGTGATTTATATGTGTGCCTAGGGTTATGATGTTACTTTTTACTCCAATGGTTGTGAAATTAAAATGACGAAAATAGGAAAAATAGGGGAAAAGATAGCAAGAACTCCAAGTAATGTGTACATATTCAATGAGGAAAATAAGAAGTGTTTTTTGGGGAAGCTTGAATAGAGTTGGATATGGCACAAAAGGTTTGAACACTTAAACTTTGATCATATGGTGAAACTCAGCGAAAATCAGACTATAAGGGACTTACCAAATATATTGAAGCCAAGAAATACCATTTGCAAATCATGTCAAATTGGCAAGCAAGTTAGAGCACCCTTCAAGAATGAGGACAACTCATCAACCAATCCTTTGTAGTTCATTCACACAGACTTATGGGTACCTTCAATAAATGAAACCCCGAGTGGAGAATGATATTTTATGTTGATTATTGATGATTATACTAGGTTAACTTTGGTTGCAGACTTGGGTTGGATTTTTAAAATAGAAATATGAATCATTTGATAAGTTCAATTTTTCAAATCCCTTGATGAAAACATAACCGATTGCGTTGAAATGCCTAAGGTAGAAAAAAGGTGGGGAGTTCACACTAAGTGAGTTTGATGGTTTTTGTGAATAACATGGAATAAGAATACAATTCTCAACTATAAACACCCCACATCAAAATCAAATAAGAAAGGAATAATAGATCGATACAACAAATGTTTAGAGCAATGTTAGATGAGAGAAATCTTCCAAACACCTTTTGGGATGAAGTTGTCCATACAACAGTTCATATTTTAAGTAGAGTGCACTTCAATCCAAATAGTGACAAGTCTCCTTATGAGTTGTGGTATGGAAAACTAGCCTCAATCAAGCACTTCAAAGTTTTTGGTAGCAAGTGCTACATCAAGATTAATGATGAAAATTTGGGAAGTTTTATGCTAAAGTTCATGAAGGCATATTTTTAGGATATTCAAGTAAGAGCAAAGGCTATAGATGTTATAACAAAAGATCATGCAAGATTGTTGACAACATTGGTGTGAAGGTGGATGAAACTTTACCTCTAAAAAAAAGGACTAATATATATTAGCCCACTTGATCAGATCAACAATGAATATGAAGATGAACAACATGAAGAAGAAGAAGAAGAAGAAGAAGAGGAAGAGGAAGCATGCTCTCATCCAAAAACCCATTCAAGGTATGTACAAAAGAATCACCACGCAAATCAAATTGTTGCTGATAAGGATGTAAGAGTTCAAACTAGAAGAAAACTAATTGGTGCTTCTACTCAAGCACGTATTTCCATGTTTTCCATAACTGAGCCCGAAGTTTTTTTTTCAGGTAAGTCAAGATAAGCATTAGATAAAGGCCATGAATGAGGAATTAGATCAGATAAAGAAAACCCACACTTGGGAATTAGTTCCAAGGCGAATAAATGAAAATGCCGTTGGTAACAAATGGGTCTTTAGGAACAATTTAAATGAAGATGGACAAGTTGTTAAAAATAAGCCCAGATTAGTATGCAAAGAATATGCACAGATTGAAGGAGTAGACTTTGAAATAAAAATTGCTCTTGTTGCAAGATTGGAGGAAATAGTAATATTTTTAGCATTTGCCTATCACAAGAAATTTAAATTTTACCATATGGACATGAAATAAACATTTCTAAATGTAGAAATTAAAGAGGAAGTTTATATAGAAAAACCTGAAGGGTTATAGTTTCCATATGATATAAATGTTGTATGCAGACTTAAGAAAGACTTGTATGGGCTAAATCAAGCACCAAGACCATAGTATTCAAGATTCAACAAACATCTACTTACAACAAGGTTTCAAAAGAGGGATAGCTAATAGTAATTTTTATATCAAGTCTAAAAATGAAAATATTTTAATTAATACTGTGTACGTTGATGACATAATTTTTGGAATTGATGATAATTTTATAAGCCAAAAATTTGTAGCTAAAATGCACGCTGAGTTTGAAATGTCAATGCTAGGAGAACTACCCATTTTCCTTGGTTTGCATATTTCACAGTGATCGAGAGGAATGTTTAGCTCCTAAATCTACTACCTCAAGGAGACGTTGAAGAAGCTTGGGATGGAAAAGTGTTCACCTGTTAGCACTCCCATGGTCATTGGTTGTAACTTGAGAAAAATGATGAATCACCTAAGGTTAATAAAAAAATGTTCAAATGAATGATTGGAAACCTCATGTACTTAATGACCACAAGGCTAGACACAATGAAAGTTGTTGGTGTAGTAGCAAGGTATCTATCAACCCCTAAAGAGCTCCATTATTAGATGCAAAAAGAACTTTTAGATATTTAAAATCCACGATATGTTTTGGTCTATGGTATCTAAAGGGTCAACACTTTTCCTTAATTGCATACACATATGTTGATTAGGATGGTAGTGTAGATGATAGGAAGCGTGAAAGTGGTGGTGCCTTATTCCTCAAAGATTGTTTCGTGGATTGGTTAAGTAAGACGCAAACATCAATCTCATTGTCCATGGCTAACGCAAAGTACATAGCAGTTGTTGTTTGTTGCACTCAGATTTTGTGGATTAAGCAAACTTTGCAAGACATGAAGGTAATGTATTATGGATTGATTCCCATTGTATGTGATAATGAAATTTTTATAATAATGTCCAAGAACCTTTCTCTTCACTCAAAACCAAACATATATCCATAAAGTATCCTTTCTTAGAAAAGATATGGTTGATCAAATTGTAAGGTTGGGATATATATATCAATAAAGGAACAATAACTGAGATATATATACATATATATAAGTGAAATGTCTCCTCCCAGCACACGTTATTCGCAGCCCGGTGAGGTTTGAACACAAGTCGCCTTACTAACAAAACCCTTTCTCAACCGATTGTGCTACTGGGACTCAACACAATAATTGATATTCACCAAGCCTCTTGCCTGATATTCCTTTTAGAATTTGAGGTAAAAGTTGGGAGTGATGTCTCCTTCATCTCTTCAATAGATTCCTTCAAAAGGAACAAAGGAAATTGTTCAATTCAATCAAGGATTTCTATATGCTAGGAGGTCAGAGAAAAGAGAAGCGACTAAGCTAGGGGGGATCTACAAGATCAAAAGGTGTAGCATGAGTTCAGGAGGAGTAATTTGCACTAGACAGATGATAAAATGAGAAACACCAATCATTAGCATGAGCAACATGTCATATTGACACAAGGGGAGAAATTGGGACAATCATTGGGATTAGAAGTGCACGGGACGAGAAGTCTCACAAACTCCTTGTCATTGATGACAAAGAGGGGAAGATTTGGGTAACAACAAGATTCGAGTATCGGGAATTTACTATTCTATGGATTTTTCTAGTGCTTGGAGAGTTTGTATTTATCATGCTCTAAGGTCAAAGATGGTTGCCATCAATGCAAAAGGGGGAGATTGTTGAAATCTTGACATTGATGTCAAGGTAGTGCAAGGTTGAGAGATTTATTGCACAAGACCTGCATCTCAAGTGAGGAACACAAAGATGACAAGTTTTGGTTAAATCATGGGAGTATCGAGGAAATTCCACTCTATAGAATAAGGAGAATATTGAATTTAAGGAGAAATTGTGGTGTGATAAATAATTACACGATAAGAGAAATTTAAGATAATGTGATCAACTCTAATTTAGGGAAACAAAATTATATCTCTATTTCAACTTAGTGTAAACAAGTGTAATATGCAACGTTGTTGCTTAGTACCTGCTTCTTATGAAAAAAGTAATAGATAACAAGCAAAAAGTAATAGATAACAATTATTGAATGCCTTACCAAATTCATAAATCTAATAATGAAACACATTTGAATCCTACAAAGGGAAGTAATTAATGGGCTAGATAACCTTCGATCAAAATAGAGAGAGGGGCATAGAAAATTTTGGATGAAACATTATCCCCAACGTCGTTGTTCGTTACAAAAGTTAAGATTTTATGGAAATGTGTTTGTCCACGTTTTATTCCATCTTTAGCTTATGGGATTATCTAAATAATAGTTATTTAAATAATGATTATTAGTCTCACTATGGTTGCATTAAATGAACAAATTCATAAATCTAATAATGAAACACATTTGAATAAGACAAAAGAAAGTAATTAATGAACTAGAAAACTTTGGAGCAAAATAGAGCTAGGTGCATAGATAATTTTGGATGAAACATTAATCTAACATCATCGTTTCTTACAAAATTTAAGAGTTTATTGAAATGTTCTAGTGCACATTTTATTTCATCTTTAATTTATGGGAATATCTACATAATGATTATTAGTCTCACTATAGTTGCATTAAATGATTATTTAAGATTAAATGGAAATTGGAATAAACATATTATCAATTGAATTTTCAAGACTTTATGGCAAAGGAGGAGATTATTACAATTGTGATTAGCTTATTTTCAAATCAATATTAATATTTATTTCTAAAAAATTTGTTATATATATTTAATTTAATACAGCTTGAGTGTGCCTAATTGGTTAAGAGCATGTTTTCGCATAAGACGTCACAGGTTTCAAAGCGAGGGGTAGAGTATTATGCCTTCGTAGATTAGCATTCAAATTGCGGTGTAGAAATGGGGTCGAGTCCCTTGTCCCATAAACAAGGAACTCATTACCAATACTTTAATATAATAAAATCCATTTTAATAATATGCTATTATTGATTTTTGTAATATTTTATATAAATATTTTTTATTTGGTATTTTTTAAAGAATAAAAACTAAGTTATTAGATAATTTTGCTAAAAAATTACCATAATCTACATAAAAAATTACATAATTGTTTTTACATAAATTCGTATCTCATAAATAAAATAACAAAATAATAATATGAAAATAATTCAACCTCATTCATCTCAGGCCATTTGTTTGTAAAAATTATATTATCTTTAAAAAAAACTATTAGTTTAACTACACCTATTCCTTTAAATAGAGGAGGAATGACATGTTACTTGTTATAGAGTTTTGTGAACCCAACGTTTCGGACTGCCAAGTGAGTCCATCATCAGGGGATGCGACAATAGATATTCTTCAGCCGTAATGATGTATTCATGAGCTATATTTAGGGTATACATATATAGGTTATTAAGGAATGATGTGAGAAATTAGGTCAGCCATTTTTTTTATTTTTTGTAATATAATAATAATTCTATTATTTTTTTTTTATTAATGATTAATTTTAATATGGATATATTATTGATTATTAATTATTTTTTATTTAATATTTACTTAATTGATTTATTTATTATGTGTTTAATTAGCTAATTATTAAGTTATATAGGTGGATTAATTAATTAATTTAATAAATAGGTTAAAGGGATAAATAGGTTACTTAATTAATTTTATGTTTTATAGGTTTAATTATTATGTTTACTAATTTATTTATATATAAAATTAATTATTTTGAATAATGATTTAATTATTTTGGATATATACTTACTTTTTAATGTGTTTAAATTAATTTTTAATTATTTATTTGTTTGTTTTATTTTTTTATTAATTATTATTATTAATATTATCATTTTTTATTTTATTTTTTATTCTTTTTTAATTTTTATTTTAATTTTAATTTTATATTTTATTAAAGAGTTTGATTAAATATGTGTTTTTTTATTTTATTTTATTTTTATTTATTTTATTTATTATTTATTATTTATATTATTTTTGGTATGTTTATTGATTTATTAATTTAATTAATTGATGAGTAATAATATTTATTCATTTTCTTACCAATTAAAATATTTATATTTGGTTAGCTAGTTTTATTATATTTATAGACTCAATTAATTAATTAAATTAAAGTTTGTTGTTTGTTAAAATTGTCAACTAATGAGTTGATTGAATTCTATACACCTGAAAAGTTTGTTGGCTTAACTGCGTATGCTACGACACTAGAGATCTGAAGCTTAAAATGATGGAAATAAAAAAATAGGTAATCGTCATAAAAAAAAATTAATTGGCAAGAAGAATAAATTTGAAATTCCACCACTGAGTAGGTGACTTTATCTTTTACATGTGAATTCTTGGACTTCGAAAATCTTTGAATTTTTGTGCGTGAAAATATATAGTTAAAAATGCAGTAGTCTATAACGCGACTTTTTGAAAGCCTTTCCGGCAGATTTTTCCATTGAAAATCCGGCAGCAATTCATTGGAATCCCAAGTTTGATAGCTAGTTTCTGCACAATCAATGGCTCCCAGGGGTTTTTCAGGGCGCTGAATCCAAATATGCAGTTAAAAAACCATTTTAACTGCTAAAAATCAAGATTTAACCTCATTTCTTCCGCCGGATTCCGTCACCGGAATCTCCAAAAAGTCGCGTTATAGACAACTCCTTAGATTTTAATCATATACCTCATATTAAACTTTATCGAATTATGTGCCCTAAACTAAAATTTAGTGTGGGTACTATGGAGAGGATATAAATATGCCATATCCATATTTTCATAATAAAACATTTCAGCCACAATATGTATACAACAAGACGAAGGTGGGTTTTCTTAGGTGTTGAATTACTTGTGAGGGAAACACACATCTCCATTTTATTTTATGAAAAGGTTATTATTTTGAATTCGAAGGGAATCATGTAGGTGATGAATGTGTTCATTATAAAGCTAGTTGTATTGTTGTGACGACCACCCTTTTTTGTTGTGGGGAAACTTCAGGTGAGTGAAGCTGTGATATGTTTCGTTAATTTTCCAGGGGTGGGAATATCTTGTTTCGGCAATTTAGCGGAGTATATTACAAGTATCAACAAAAGGGAGACTACATCTAGAAATGGGTTCCAGGGATGTTCTGGCCACCCTAAGGGGCTGATAAGTCGAGATATTTCATCGTATTGGACTCACCATGTGTAAGAATAATAAAAGACATGCTTATGTTATAATGTTGTCATTTGACAAGCCCAATTCTTTGATGACGCAATCCATAAAGTATGTGTCCAATTCCCATAACATGTAGTCCATCCTTTTGCAATGTTTTCCTTTGAAATATGTTGCATTTGTTCCTAAGATCTGTCACTGCAATGAAAGATTCAAATTCATTGTAATTTTCACAGTGGAAGAGATCATGGCTCTTCTTGCTCGTTGGATGCCTAGAACACTAAAATGACTTTCTGATTCCAAGTGCCTACTACCCTCAGTCAACTGCATGAGAAATGGCTCCCATGGATGAAACGAGGGTATGTTGTATGTGGAGTGATCGGGAGGGGGTGAACTTGAGTAGACTAATGAATTTGAAAGCCTTACATTGAAAGAGGGTAACCCCAAGATAGGATTGCCTCCTCCACTCTGTGAAATAATTGAGCATTACGATACCCATAAAGAGTGTTCTTGCATTTACATTCTAGTGTGGCTACCAGAGAAAGATGAATGGACAAAGATGTTGACCACATCTTTTAGGATTGAAGATAATGAAGAAAGAAGAGTCATTGCTAGGGCTTTAGATGCGATGGAAAATTACACGAATCAAGAAGTCAAGGATAGTTTGATTACATGGAATAAAGGCTGGGAGGAGCTGAGAAAAGGATTAATAGTAAGATTTAGCACTCCCTCCCTAATATTTCTAAGGTTAATAGAAATATTAATCAACCTTCTTCTATTTGGATTGTTCAGGGTAGATGGTTTCTCTACTTCTATGGTGGCAAGAAAGGCAGTCAATGTTTATGTAGCGGGCAATAAATAAAGTGGATTTTATACCAAAGCATTTCTAAGGAAAACCCAGGTGAAGTCTAAGAATACCAAGTATGATCATGATGATATAAACTCTACTAGAAAGGACACCCATATTTGCCAAGTGCTAACATTTCAAGGTCTTCTTTTAGGCATCACAACCTTATTATTTATAGTAGGTATTGTCAACCTTCGTTGCTCTATTTTTTGGGCCACATTTATTGCATCTGAAGGAAACCATGGTAAATGGTATGATAACATCCAATGCCACCCTCTATACCTAGATTTGAAGTCATAATTGTAGCCATTGGTATTGCTTTAGGCATGGATTGTCTGCATTTAGTTTATTTGTATTGGAGGGATAGAAACAATAGAAAAATGGGTATACCAACAAATACTTTAGAGAATCCAAGAAACTCTCCTCAATGGAAAAAAAAAATTAGTAAATCTATATGTACATAAAGTCAGTTTTGCACTCCCAGTGGTAGACAACAAGATACAAATTGAGAATGAATATAAGATATATCATCTAAGAACTTGAGCTTGCAGCACCATTCTCTAAAAGTGGATGGTAAACCATGTCAGATGGGTACATTTGGGCATAGGTATGGGAATGTTGCACACTCTACTAATCATAGTTACCTGCCAACCTAGTGAGTTACCAAGTATGAGTAGAGAGAATGGCTTTCTAGTACACACATTGGCATGTAAGCAAGCCAAGATATTGGTGTTTTGAAAAAGGTTGGCTTGCGATGATTGTTACAAGCTAATACCTGGCAAGAGATGCCCATGTAACTGTGGGGCTAGTAATTGCTGTGAAAGGTTGGACTAGGTGGTGAGTTAGTAGTTACATGTCTATTTTCTGTAGGTGTAAATGAACAACAATGGTGGCTAGTTAAACTATCAAAATAAGTATACATGCATATCCGTTAACTTGTTTGTACTCATGCAAAGTTCAAACAACATATCTATGCAACAATGAAGGGGTCTATCTAATCTAAAATAGATCCACATGATACAATTAAATGGTTATGTAATTTTCTCGAGGATGCACAACATATATTAACAAAATACCTCAAAGAGATGTTTTTCCATGAAATTTGATGATTGCAACATTTCTAGTGTTCTTGGAGTAAGTGCAATATTTGGGGTGTTAGAACTACAAAAAGGGTAGTAGAACCTGAAAATGAAATTATACTCTACTAAAAGTTGAAAACATCATATTGCTTCAAAATAAGGATTAGGGTATTGAATTATGGAAATACAACATATTTCTAAATAGAGGATAACCAATATTCTTCTTCAATAGATCAATCAAATGCTATGGTGAGTGTGGCAGGATAGAATGATGCAATTTCCATAGAAATTGAAGGAAATATTGGTAGTTGTAAGTGCATTGTTGTATTATTTCAACAATGCTCAAAATCTTCCAACAAAAATATTCTATATGAAGGTGTTCCCTTAGTAGATGAAAGCTAGATCAAATTTTTTGATCCATTTCTCACTAATTAAGTGGAAGAGCAATGTTTGGCTGCTAGAAAGGAAATTTTATTTCAAAAGTGACAATGGCCACAGGCCAACAATCTGACTTGTTCTAATGTTACTTGTGCATACCTTGCAATGTTTTCAGAATATGAGAAACATATAATAAATGAATTCACAAGATATAGTGACATGCAATCAACTATCTCTAGAAGAGGCAAGGATGATTATATATTTTATTCTTTCACTATTTTTCAGTTTATAAACTTCGAGCATTTTTGAGTAAGCTGATTATTTGCGTTTCGATACCAATATCATATACAATTTCTAATCAAATTATGTACCATACTTGAGCTCCGAGATGAGAATGAACCAGGTGAATGATACCTAATAAAAGACCAATTGATTTAATAAACTATAAGTAAAGCTTTTGTTAGGTGGAAGATCCATTTCCAATTACAAGCATAGATAACTAAATTAATTGATCGAGACACAATGAGTAGACTTCTGAACGCAATATGTCAAACATGTATGGATTTATTACAAAGTCATTATCTTCCACTGTTTGGGATGTGAAAAGAAAAATAGCAATTGAATCAGTAATATCCATGTATTGGATGGCTAGTTAGTAGAAAAAAAAATCTAGTAAGAAAATAGTAAGGTAAAGTCATCTATTTGTTACTATGATAACCTCTTTAGGAGTGTCCCAGAACACTCTTTTCCGTAATTTTCCTCTACCCATACCAGAGATGGTTGGCTTTGTTTATGAGAGAGTCATTGGGTCTTCGTATTTCCATGTTTAAGACAATCACCACCTTCCCCATCCCCACTCCCCACCCAATTCCATGCAACTCTTAGATTATTACATACTTTTTCAAATCCTGCTAGCTAGTAAGAACACCAACAAGACAATATTTAGCAGTACCATTCTAGTAGAGCCAAGACCCATGATATCTAAGGTGGGAGAGTTTTGAATAACAATGTTTGCTTCATTACATGATGGGCCTTGGTTAGTCCTCTTCTTTAGTCCATTTGCATTTGTTTGCATTTAGAAACTATATTTGCAACTTGTTCTTAACACACCATTCCTTAGCCAAAGGAACTATTTTAGTTGTAGCACTAAATTACAATTCCATTCTTCAAATGGAAATCCTCCCATCATTTCCTAAAATTCAACGAGTAATCACCTATTGCAAGCATATATTTTATTTCGAGGTGATTCTTTGTGGAATTAGAGAAACCACAAAGATTCAACTGTTTATTTGGATAATCCATAAATTTTAGAATTTTGTTAGATAACAGTAGGAATGAGAATCTTACCATAGCTGTTGGGATTCAACCCTTTTGCACTAGGATATTCCTACCAATTTCTCTCACCGTCATGTTAGTGGATACTCAACCATAGAGAAATTAGCAGTGCAAGGATATGAGAATTACCACTGAATAAAATTTGTTTTGGGTATAAATGCCTTTAGAAATGTGCAATGAAAGGCCACAACATATAGAGTGGTCTTCCTTCAGCTTAACTGCCTGAACAGAGGGTTAATTCTTATGCCTAAATTACTTAGGACTTGTGTTAGGCATCATCCCTTTGAAGCTCATGCCATTCAAGTGGGAAAGACCATAGTGATAGTGGAAACATTATTTTATGGCTTAGTATTTAATTCAATCTAACCAATTAATCAATTTTCTATTGGCATGTTGTTGCACAATTGGATGATTATCAGCTCTAAGTATACTTGAACAAAGTGACATATTTTAGCCAAAGAGGTAATGTAGCTGGTAGTTATGCTCATGAATGGATTTCAACCATCTTGCAACACTGTATAGCTGACAACCTAGGATTTTACATGGTTTTAGGGCATATTTGTCAACAACCTAGGTTTTGACATTGTGGTAGTGTGCATTTGCCATGCATGATAGATTAGAGTCATTTATCATGTTATTTTATTTGTAGATGAAAGTGTGATTTCAAATTTCCTCTTTCATTAAATCCCTGCTTCTGAAGCCGCAGAGTGCAGGAATTCAACATATTTTCTATGAAAATTGTGTAAGTTACTAAGTTCTGATTTTTACACTCAGCATTGGGAAAAATACTCAAGTATTAACACTAAAGAGAAAACCCAGAAATTGGTCATAGGAATGGTCAAAGGCTAAAGGAAATTCACCTCTTGGGTGGAGAGTGACCAAGACTCTATGATTTAAGGTATTTGTGGAGATCTATAAATCTATGTTCAAATTGTCGAATTAAATTTCTACATGGAAAATTTAAAAAGGAGGGAATTGGTACTTCTCTGCATTGTATCGGAAATACGTTGAGGGCCTTTTGTTCTTGCTAAAATTTGCCTAGTCACAAATCATGATCAAGTGTTGAAGGAAGGCACCCTCAACTGAAGGATTTTAAAATTGTATCCAAGGATTGGATCTAGTCATAATAAGTATTGGTATTTTTATGGTGGTTAAATCTTAGTTGTAAGGGAAACGTTGTCTTGGCAAGGAGAATTGTGATTGATTTTTGGAGATTTTCTACACTTCTATGACATCATGGGTTGGGTATGGAATAAGAGGAATGTGCCCAAACTGGGAAATATATGTATTTAGAAATAGAACATCAGTAAATTTAAATTCAGGATACATATCCAAACTATAGATTGGGAATCGGGCCTTTATGTGTATGCGAAAAGAACCCAAGGAGAAACCTACATTAAAGGAAAGAAGGTTTGATGTTTTAGTTATTGAAAAGCATAATAGTATGACGGGTTTCTCCTGGTGAGTATACCTCTCTATGAAACCCAACAAGTGGCCTTATACTATCCGAGAAAATATAGAAGAGGTTTAAAGATTTGGCACGACTACCAATATAGTAGAGAAAATTGAGAAACTCTGAGATCTCGTACAAGCTCATCCAGGATAAAACGATTCCTCTAGTAGCATAAAATATAATGCTAAAAGTGGGTTTTGGGAAATAAATGATTTGATTTCAATGGTTCACCAAATTCATCCACCCTATCCCATAGCGTTTATGGACCCAAGAGCAAGACATCCACATTCCCACTATCTACATATTCATTCAAAACACGAACATGGTCTATTGGTTTTCTTTAAGCTGTAACATATTTGTATTAATGTCTAAGGGATGGTAGGTCGTTTGATAAAGGTACGCCATAGGAAGCCTAGTTGAAGTGAAATTGAAGGTCAAGATATCGCATACCTAGGAAATGAAGAATGGAATGATTCGACTTTCAAACTTCAATGAATGATAAGTGTTTTTTTTTGCTTGCTCTTTTGTAATGTGTGTCTATGAATCAATCCATGCCAATCCCTTCATTATCCAACTAATGGGTGTTTCGATTGGATCTAGAACCACCCAACCTGGTGCCTGAATATGGGAATATTAACATGCCCATGCATTATGATCAAGGCAACAGGGTTTTTCTCCGCCTATGAAGCATCCAATCATGTTAGAAAACCTCGAATAAAATCTGTAATCAAAATATAAATGCTTGGATAAAATCTTCAAGGAAAAAAAATCAAATTAATAATTAACTACTGGGAAAGAGCATGGTAAATGGGGATACAAAAATGGAGCATGTTCAACGATAGAGAGAGAATTAAAAAAACAGTAATCTTCATTTTTCTTAATTGTACAATATAGAAGTAAGAGTGTAATAGCTAAGTAAGAGTATAATGGTTTTAAAATTTAAGATAAAATCATGAATATAACTATTACGGTGTAGAGTTATTTGTCTATTGGTGGGTTCAAATTTGGTTGGGGTTTAATTTTCAATTTCTTCCACATCGTATCTAGAATTTCAACTTCTTAAAAAGAACACTAGATGTCATTAGAGATTGACATTCTTATGAGTGTTCATACTAAGCCTAAATGAGATTTGTGAGGCAAATAATTGATACTTGTAATTATGATCTTATTTGGATTGAGAATATTACAACTTACAAGTAAAATGTCTTTAAAAATATAATTTGATAGCATAACATTAATTTCTTCAAAAATTGCTCCATTTTTAAAAAATGCCATCCACATTGGTGCTCAAATGCAATAGTTATGTATCTTGGAAATTTATGATACAAATATTAAAGATGAATTTCCATAAATGATATAAGAAATTAAAGATGAATTTCCATAAATGATATAAGAAATCAAGTTGAATATAGTGAAATATGCTTAAATCAACCACAATAGTGCATAAAACAAAAAAGAAAAAAAAAATTGACGAAAAAAATCAGTAGGGAAGGACTTTAAATGAAAAGGTTATGCTTATTTCGAACTACCACCCCAAAGGGGTGAGGTTGGGGAAGGTGGGGCGAGGAGATGGTGTGTGGAGAGTGACGGTGGGGGTTGGTGGAAGGCAACACAAGAAGGGGGTGAGTGGGGGTATTCATAACATTAGTTTTTCAATGAACTTTGATTCCATCTTGCTTCACATGGGTCCATATGACAACCCAATAAATGGAAAATTCTCATTCCGGTTAAGAGAATTGTATGGATTTGATCCATAAAAAGAAATTGAAATGTAATTGTCCCATTTAAGAAGAAGCCTTGACCACTCTAAGGCTCATTTGAGTTAAGGGAATTGTATGGACTTGATCCATAATTTATTTTTCAAATATAATTGTCCCATTTGAGAAGAATCCTTGACCACTCTACCTTAGAATTGCTTATCATCTAGGTGTCATTCCTATTAAGGGAATTCCTAGCTTGCTGAAACTTGTGTTGCTTCTTAGCTTGTTGAAACTTGCATTACTTTCACCAGACATTATCAATCTTTGTGCAATGTAACTTAGATTTGTTTTACTTAATAGTCATCCTTATCAAATTACTTAATCTATCCAGGTTGCATGTTGACTAATGAACAATGTAACATGTGCAATTCCAGATTTTACATGTGTCCCATTTCCAAAGCTTATGAAGTCAATTGGAGCTAACGAGCAAAATCACATGCAATTTTTGATAATTTGGAATATGACCAAGGATATCTTGTGTATGCATGGAAAACATGACCTTAGTTTTATCATTGAGAAATAATTTGATCCAACATGGATGGAAACTGGCTTGAAATTTAACATAGAAACATTGTTTTGAATGCTCACTACAAATTCAGAAGGTTTGTAGAAGCATTTATGTGGATTCGTATTGTATCAAACTTTTCATCTAGATATTGTTATTTTCCACATTCATTGCCCTATGTTGATTTCTTATTTTGGTTCTCTAATATAATGGAAAATGTTTATGGGATTGTCAATTTTGGTTAGTGGATATAAATTGGTTTACCTTTGGTATGTGGCGTCCTAAGGGCTTAACTTATGGATGGATAGATAGTTTGGGTTGCACATATAATGTGTCTAATCAAGTTGAGGACACAAGTACACACAAAGTGTGATAGATTGAAACACACTTCATGGATAGGCACATCATATGACACATCTAGAGGATTATTTCTAACACACATAATGTAATAGATGAATATGGGCTCATGGAATTGAGTTTCCACTGAATTAGCCTATATCATATGTGTTTGTGGTATACTGAAGAATAAGCCTAATTTCAATAGACATTGAGACATTGATAAACACCTCCTAAAATCCTTTCAGTAAATTCCCCTTCTCAATACATCATTCTAAAAAAATAATTCCTATTTTAGCATATTAAAATAAAAAATGTTTACATAATCATGCATATAGCATATGTTCCAGAATAACCCCCAACATACATATGACTGATAACAAGTTACGGGGCATGAAGGTCCCTCAAAGAAACCCCATAGTAACATTAGATATAGACCAAAAAAAAGGTATCCACTCATCAATCAAGAAAATCAAACATGCAAGCCTGCATAAAGGAACCCTTAGAAAAGGTTGATTTATCAAATTCCCAAACAAAGGGAAACCACTTATCAATCTAGGAAACTAGGTGTGTATGCATAGATAAAAGAACCCTTAGAAAAGAGTGCATCTCTAAAATGCCCAAAAATAGGTATCAAATCATTACAACATAGGTCAAAACCCGAACGTATAACCATGATGAAAATCGCACAAAGCTGTCATGGAATAACCTAGACCATATTTGATAGGAACCAAAATGATCACAAAGCCCCAACCATGGCCAATTTCATGCAAGCTAACAACCCACACTAGCAGATAAGCAGAGAAAAAGGATCACAGGTCCGATGGCATCACGACATCCTTAACACCTACGAATACCATCCCTAATTTTCTCCATCATATTGTGCCCCAACACTAGCTAACCAACACAACAACCCATTAAGGAGAAAATGTCATCAACGATGGCATCAAAAGACACAAATGCATTTGTAAGTGCCCCCTTTTTATGTATAGCTCTCGGCAAAGAAGATGAGTCTAATTTTCTCTTCCTCAGACAAGAAAAAATGTCATTGTCCTCACGAGCCGCTAGAATGAACATCACGACCTTTGGCATCTTTACCACAACCAAACCTATTATTAATAAAACAAGAAATTTATGCCATATTTTAAGGGTTAAACTGTAATATGCAAATGATCAGTTTCAACAACTTCTTAAATTGGTTGAGGAGTACCTCTTATATATGGAACAAATTTATTCCCAAATAAAGTAGCGAGAAGACAAAATGCATATACAACAACCTTTCATTCATATGCTTCACAAAAAATCAGCATCTAAAGGGCATATGCAAAGACCCCTAACCCAAATTTGTTACTCAGTTTGGATCTTATTTTTCACTATAATTAACCTAACTTTGGTTAACTGGTATCAAAGGATCTACACACTTGAAATATTGGCTATGGACGCTCTCAATACAATGTAATATTTTGACCCCTGTGAACCATGGGGTGCATATCATTATGTCCAACACAGAACAGGGATTACAAGAAGATTGAAAACTGAAGGGTGCATACTTTGCCATCTATAATGGTACTCCAAATGCTAATAACATGTAGTCTATCAAGAGAATGAAGTATTTTTATCATAAACTATACATCTATTATTGCTTAACCACATGAATATATAATATAGAAGCAAAGGAATAGATTACAATGTTGTTACCAGAATGATGAAGGACAAAACCAGATTGCTACTATGCATAGCTTCATTGATTTATATTGAGCTCATAATTCTACGTTCTTAACGAGGCACTATATCATTCAGGCACAAGCCTATTTACTCAATACCATCTACAAAATTTTCTAGAAAAATAAGGTTGATTTTACAAACCTATGGTGTTGTAGATGGTTCAATAGCTTGAAGTGGTATAAGAAAATAAAGTATTGCTTCCATTTGCAAGTGAATTAATTTTGAATGAAGTATGCTATATTGGTCCATGGTAGGGGTAGGGACTCTTTTCAAACCCATTTATTTTCTATAGCACCTCCCCTTCCTACAAAAAAACATTCTTTACTTCTAGTAGAAACACCTTCCTAGAAACAAATGTTGTCCCTCGTGAGGGAATCCTTTCACTACAAATATTCATCCATTATATTTAGTAGGAGTGCCCATAACTATAGCCTATTACCAAATTCAAGCAATCAATGGGTTTCCAATCTTTGTCCAAGTTATATTTTTATGCAAAGTTGCAATTAACATCCTCGAACCATTCATAGACACATTATGAATTTATTTTATGGATATTAAAACTAAAAGATATAAAATAAACAATTTCCATAAGGTTTGGTAAGTTTTTTTGGGAAATGCCAAAATTAGCATGCTCAAGCCAAGATTTTCTCAAATCGACCCTTTCAACAAAAACTACTTTGATCCTTACCAAGAAAAAATATTTCTCTAGAGATCCTCAAATAAATAAATTTATGGATAATCCAATGATAGTAGAAGGATGCTTATAGATATATGCTAATCTAAGGAGTCCAACAAAATCTTGGGTTTGCCCATCTAACTCCGTAGGCATACTTCTATGGAAAGTTGCAAATCACTTCATTCAAAAACACATTGTGAATTTGAACCATGGGTGGAAAAGCTAAACCAAGTGGTACAAATGAGTTCCAAAATATAAAAATAGTGTTTTTAATGAAACATGAGTAAACTATCCGAAATAACTTGAGTCAAGGTCTTGCAAAATTAGACACTTTGTGAAAAAATCACATTGATATTTTCTAAGCTAAACTCTATCACAAAAGATCTTCAAAGAGTACAATTTTAAACTAAAGGGATCATAACAAAAGGTTTTTCCTAGATATGATCTAATTTTAGGAGTCTAACAGGATTTATGGGTCACCTATCCAAGTCTCAATTAGATTTTTTTGGAAATTTTCAACATCTTCATTTGGATTTTAACAAATATTTTTCTCCTTCATTTTGATTTTAACATCCATATCTTGATTCCAACAGAGAGAATAGTTAGTGGTCATAACAATAAAATAATAAACAAAAGACATATGAGATATCATCTATACTTGAGTAGGAAATTTCCATGTTTAAAGAGGTAAATGATCAACTACGAGGATCAATGGATAGGTTAAATACTCTTAACATTCTACTCATTTACTAGCTAATGAATTTGGTAGCCACCTGCAATGGATTTCCAATTCAAAAGGTACTTAATAAGGAATTTTTGAAGAAGAAGAATTGCACGTTTGATCCTTGGGAAGTAGCATCCCTTATACTTGGTTTTATTTGGTTGCCATCTACATTGGGTACTTATTGGTTTTCTTAATGACTATTATATGTCTTGCTTTTTATAAGCTAAGTGTGCAATGCCTTCCAGGTTTATAATAAAAAATCCTTAAATGTGGATATTTGTAATTTTCGATGAGTTCATCACCTCTATTTTTCTCATCAATTTCCCCATTTAAATATGTTAGAATTATTGCATTCTTGCATTTAGTATAGCTACTAGCCCAATAGGTGCACCCATCCTTATAATGATCACACACATCTCATAGTACTTACACAATAATAGGCACGAGAGTTGAGAAAAAATTTGAATGGTTCTCTCATGAAAAATTTTGTGAGGTCCAGTTGGGACCTTAGACTAGAGAGAGTCACAAACTATTGTTTGGAAATTTTTCATTATCAATAGGTATGTGAATTATGGAATCTATTGGTAGGACTCTAACCATGCTAGAAATCATGTTCTTTCATTTAATGTTATAGGCGTATTAGTATGGACCACAAGGAAAATTGGATGATTGATCACTCTAGATTGTATTATTCTTCCCATACTTCACTTGGGAGGTCAATCTTTGACTCTAGTTTAGTGGGACCTCCTTTGAGGCCTAAGGGTTTATGAATGCCACTACTAGGGAGTGACTTATTGATATAGTGTGTACATGCTAATGCATTTTGGAAAATGTAACTAGGTTAAGTATTCATTTAATGTATCTGAGTCATCATGTAATGTACTTGTCAAACGAATAACGAAAAAAAAAATTATTATTATTATTATTATTGTGACTTAATTATGTATGGGTTTCATGATTGGGTCACCATGTTTTAGGTCAAATTGCCCATTAAGGACTTATAGGATTTATACTGAGTCAATAGATTCATTATACTTTTAAAGTGACCCTTCCTCAGCTTTTGAATCATTGAAAAAGCTTAAGTATTGAGTCAAATGTAATTTATGTACCCTCCACATCAAGTCAGCCTAAGAGAGATCATGGCATCCTAATGACATCAATTTGACCTCCCTTTAAGCCTATAAATAGAAGCGAGTCAAATTCATTTGGAGAACTTCATCTCAATAAAGTTCAATATTCCTAAGGAAATTCAAGTTGAGTTATTAGTGTTGAATGAAACAAATAAATTCAACCAACAATATATACTAGGTTAAGATGAGGCCCTTGTAGTGCAGCTCTATAACCTCAAGAAAAAAAAGAAAATATTTCTGAGGTCAATCTAATAATGATTTTATAATATTGTCTGTTAGCCATAGTGTTAACAGTTCAGGTGATCTCTACGTACAACAGTAGAAATACGATTAGATGAGGGGATGCATGATCTAAAGACAATTACTATACAGGACTGACCTTTTCACTCCCATAGTGTATATTGTACTGACCTACTTGTAGTCATGTCTTGGGAATTAATAACATTATCTTATCTTTTGTATCATATGTAGAGATAAAGGTTGTAGAGGTAGGGAAAATTTATCACCCCGAGAACAACAAGGAATATTACTTTGTTTGGGGATTAGGCATTACCTCAAATAACATTGCAGAAGAATACACTCTATAGCAATGAGTGTTTGAACTAATAAGTATGAAAGTCTAAGAAGTACCCATATTAGGGGTCTCTGATAATTCATCTCTATTCAGGGTCTCTCCTCAAAGATTCGAGACTAAGAAGCATCTTTTACAGAATTCAAGGCCTTTACAATAAGAACTCCCATCATTTAAAAATGTTTTGGAGGGTTTCATGGCATAGTCAAGGGTCATATTTACAAAAGTACAAAATTTGAGTCTAGAAAATGACAATTGACATTCACATCACATGTGGTAGAAAGGAGAGGAACATAGCTGAAGAGTGCTCCGTTTTGAAATATCTAGAGCAACTTGTTTATGTCCTATTTCTAAAGAAGATGAGATATCTTGAGACAAAGGGCCCAAATTGTCGACAAAAGAGGACCATGTATTGGAAACGATGTGCTAACACATGACAGATAATGTCAATGCATGATGATGGGTGTTAGGGAGTGTCAGGACATCACAAGGGAGAACTAGTTCAAAATACATAGAAATTAATGAATAATATTGTGTGCCAAGGAGTGTCAATGAATTCTAGGTGTCTCAAAGACAAAGTGTGTTAGAAGAAGGTCAGAATAGGACTTGTAGGAGGCAAACCTATGGTTACAATAAGGGTATAGAAAAATTAATTTCAAAAAAAGGGAGACCTCGGGTTGGGCACACCATTTTTTTTCCAATGACTTGGTTAGGTTCCTAAATCACAAAACAAAGAGGCTACATATGAGGGCATGACAGTTAGGGAGTGCCAAGGCATGTCAGGGAATGATAGGAAGTACTATCACATGTTAGATAGTTCCAAGGCATGATATGCATGCCAAGAAAAGCAAAGTGCTAAGGCATGCCAACATGTGACAAGTGCAATGGTGTGGTGAAAACACATGCTATGGAGCATGAGGGTCAAGTACCAAGGAAACAAAATGGAGCACTAGTTTCAAATGAATTGAAGTGAAGTGTTAGCAAGTTCTAGGTGTGGTAAGGAGGAAGTGACAAGGTATGCTAGGTACTTCCAAGGGATGTCTGAGTGCTAGGG